>PVKP010036534.1:0-22393 GCA_004027715.1 Plecturocebus donacophilus | reverse complement strand
CCAATCACCTCCCACCCGTTCCCTCCCTCAACATGTGAGGATTCCAATTCTAAATAAGATTTAGGTAGAAACAGAGCACCAAACCATATCACCACAATATCCAGAATGCTATTATTTCAACATGGAGTCAATATGAAAAATCATTAATGAGATATTTTACATTTTTTGGTCTAAATTTTGAAATCTGATGTGTTTTTTGCACTTGGTTTACCTCTCATTCAGAATGGCCACATTTCAAGGGCTTGTTGCCACATGTGCTAGTGGCTGCCATCTTGGACAGCACAGCTCTAAAACAGAAGCTCTCTGAGGATGTGCACTTTGTTTTCTTTGTTCACCTCTCTCTTTGAGGCACCCTGAACAGTGACTAGCCCTTAGAAAATGTTTTCTTACTGCATGCATACAGGAATGCAATGAATGAAATGCATCCCTTGCTTTTGATTCTCCCTTCCTCCTGACCTCACAGTGGCAGGAGCTTCCTACCTGTCAAGCATCTACAGGTGTGGCAAGGAGCTGCTCCTTTCCAGCTTGAGGTGCTCCTCCCACACCACCAGTTTCTGTCTTAAGCCTGTTTCCACTGGTGAGAGGCCTCAGAATAAGGCTTATCTGGTGGCCCCAACCAATGGACATCTGCCTCTTCCCATCGCTTCCCACAGGACAAGCGTGTGTGACTCCAATTCTCTCTCCTTATCCCGGTTCTGCCTTCTCACTGATCTCTACCCTTTGCCCTTCATCCTGAGGTCCAGAGCAGAGTCTCTGAGAGCTTGTAGGTCTTTAGTGTACTGAGATTGAAGAATGCTGACCTCTGACCTCTCACTTTTTGAATGAGAAAACCTAGGGTCAGATGCCTGCCTGGTTTGAATCTGTGCCCACCTTGATTCTGAGGCTCTTTGAGGGCCCCCAGACTGCGTGTCTGTCCACAGTTTCTGGGACAACCTGGTGCCAGCTTGCAGCCAGGCTCTTGGCCTTGGATGACAGTTCCAGTCTTTGCCTCCCTGGATGTCATGTCTTGGGGTGGCACAGAGCCCTCCACTGGCTTGGAGCTCCCCAACTAAACTTTTTGACAGCTTCATTGAGATATAGTTTCTATACCATACAATTTACCCTGTTAAAGTGTACAATTCAATGAATTTTACCATATTCACAGATATGTACAACCATCTTCACAGTCAATTTTCATATCACTGCAAAAAGAAATCTTTTAGCCACTTCCCTCTCCTCTCCCTCAGGCCCTGGCAACCATGAATACACTCTCCATTTCTATGGATTTGCCTATTCTGGATATTTTATATGAATGAAATCATATAACATGTGGTCTTTTGTGACTAGCTTCTGTTACATAGTGTAATGTTATCAGGGTTCATCCAGATTGTAGCATACATCAATACCTCTCTCCTTTGTGTGGATAATACCCCATCGTGTGGATAGACCAATTCATCCACTGATGGACATTTGGGTTTCTCCTGCCTTGTGGCTATTATGAATAACGTTGTTCTGAACATTCATGGAACCTCTCCACTGATTCTTCCTGCATCTTGCTGCCAAGTGACTCTTCAGCAAGAATTGGAAAGCAGGTCAGTCCACTGTTCCTAACGTATGCCATGTTGGTCCTGGCACTGGAGGTCCTTCATCACTGGGACCTTCTTCACTCCCCCATCTGGCTGCAGAGAGTCAGTGGAGGGTCGTGGTCAAGGTTGGGGTCTGAAAGCCAGGGCCTCACCTCCCAGCTCAGCCAGACACAAGGCCAGCCCAGGATCAGATTTGGGAAGAATGGCAAGTGAGCTCAGCCAGACATAAGGCCAGCCCAGGACCAGGGCTGGGAATAATGGCAAGTGAGCTTAGCCAGACACAAGGCCAGCTCAGGACCAGGGCTGGGAAGAATGGCAAGTGAGTTCAGCCAGACACAAGGCCAGCCCAGGACCAGGGCTGGGAAGAAAGGCAAGTGAGCTCAGCCAGACACAAGGCCAGCTCAGGACCAGGGCTGGGAAGAATGGCAAGTGAGCTCAGCCAGACACAAGGCCAGCCCAGGATCAAGGCTGGGAAGAATGGCAAGTGAGCTTAGCCAGACACAAGGCCAGCTCAGGACCAGGGCTGGGAAGAACTTGCCGTTCTTTGGGAAGAACGGCAAGTACTCACTTTGGTTTACTATCAACATGGCAAGGAAATGAGTGCTCCTTAGGGCTGCCCTCTGCTCCTTGCAGAGACATACCCCAGGCTCAGAGAGGCAGCTGGCCTGGCTGAGTGAGCCATTGCTGGGTGAAAGGAGCAGGGCCCACCACCCCTCTCACACCATTTTAGACTGGGGAAGGGGCCACCGCAGCTCTCAGGGGTCCTCTACCTTAGCACTGCAGTCACACCCTCTGTATTGTCTCTTACTACCTCACCAGGTACCACCATGGTGACTTTAGACAACTTATTTGACCTCTCTGTGCCTCAGTCTGCTCTCCTGCAAATGGGGATAATAATGGCACCAACCTCATAGCATTCTTGAAAATGCCTGTCTGACGCTTAAACCCAGCCAGAACAAGGAAAGCTACATATATGTTAGTGATTCTTTCTTCCCAAATCAAACACTTTGTTGTAGTGAGACTTATCTCCTCCCCATGGTCCTCTCTTCACACCCGAGGTCTGGATTCTCTCTCTGCTGATCTAAGGTCTGGCTATTTGTATTAGTTTCCTATTGTCACTGCAACCAATTGTAACAAACTCCGTGACTTAAAACAACGTGTTTTTTCTCTTAGGATTCTGGAGGTCAGAAGTCCAAATGGGTCTCACTGGGCTAAACTCTGGGTACCATCAAAGCCATGTTCCTTTCTAGGGGCCCTGGGGAAGAATCTGTTTTTTGGCTTTTCCAGCTTCTACAACTCTACATTCTCCCTTCAACACGCCAGTTCACTTCTGTACAAAGTTGAGTGCAGTTCATGACAGGCTCCTCTTCCTGTTAAACCAGCAATTGTTTTTACTGATTTAAATCCATCCCGATCACTTTAATCAGTCCAACTTTGTTTATCTTTGGCAGTACCCTTCATCCTTCTTCCAAGCCAGCAACGGAAAAGTCCCCCACCCCCTGAAAGTCCCCAGTGTGTGATGTTCCCCTCCCTGTGTCCATGTGTTCTAATTATTCAACACCACTTATGAGTGAGAACGTGCAACGTTTGGTTTTCTGTTCTTGTGTCAGTTTGCTGAGAATGATGGTTTCCAGCTTTATCCATGTCCCTGCAAAGGACATGAACTCGTCCTTTTTTATGGCTACATAGTATTCCATGATGTATATGTGCCATATTTTCTTTATCCAGTCTATCATTGATGGGCATTTGGGTTTCCAAGTCTTTCCTATTGTGAACAGCGCTGCAATAAACATACATGTGCATGTGTCTTTATAGTAGAATGATTTCTAATCCTTTGGGTATATACCCGGTAATGGGATTGCTGAGTCAAATGGCATTTCTATTTCTAGATCCTTGAGGAATCACCATACTGTTTTCCACAATGGTTGAACTAATTTACACTCCCACCAATAGTGTAAAAATATTTCTATTTCTCCACATCCTCTCCAGCATCTGTTTATCACACTATTTTTTAATGTTCACCTCTGGGTCCCCTTTGTCACAGAATCTTCCCAAACGACCCAGACATCAGGCCCCTTTTTTAAATGTTTATAAAATTCATCATCTGTAACCTTCATTTGACACACCTTTTATGTCATCATGTATCGTTCTTAAGTGAAACTGAAAAGGTGTGGACCACATCTCGCCATCTGGGAGTAGACAGCATGAGAAGAGCAGAAAGGCGGGATCAGAAGCCGAAAGGCTGCGCTTCAGTACCACCCAGATGGGGGACATCAGGCAAGTTCCTGAACTTCTATGACCTTCATTTTTTCATAAAATGGGTTAAATCCACAACTCTAATCCTAGCTATTGTAAAAATAAAAATAAAGCAACATAACAATACAAAACAAACAATTACAAATGGGCAAAGAAGTTAAATAGACATCTCTCCAAATTTCATATACAAATAACCAATAAGAACATGAAAAGATGCCCAACATCACCAATCATAAGGGAAATGCAAATGAAAACTACAATGAGATACCTCTTCACACCCATCAGAATGACTCTAATGGAAAAAAGAAAGAAAGAAAGAACCAGAAAGAAAACCCAGAAAATAACAAGTGTGGACAAGGACGTGGAGAAATTGGAACATTTTCACATTGCTGGTGGGTATGTAAAATAGTAAAATGATGAAGCTACTATGGGAAAAAATTACAGCAATTCTTCAAAAAAATTAAATTGAATTACCATACGATCCAGCAATCCTACTTCTGGAAATATACCTCCTGAAATTGAAAGCAGGATCTCAGGCAGATATTTGTACACTCATGCTCAAAGTAGCAGTGTTCACAACAGCCAAAAGATGGAAGCAACCCAAATGTTCATCACTGGATGATGAATAAACAAAATGTGGCCTAGCCATAGAATGGAATATTAATCAGCCTTTAAAGAGAAGGAAATTGCAACGCATACTACCACATGGATGGCCCTTGAGAATATTATGCTCAGTGAAATCAGCCAGTCGCAAAAGGACAAATACTCCATGATCTCATTTATAGGAGGCACCTGAAGTAGTGAAATTCATAGAGACAGAAAGTAGAATGTTGGTTGCTGGGAGCTGGCGGGAGTGGGGAGGTTATTGTCTCATGAGGCAGAGTTTCAGTTTGGGAAGATGAAAAAACTCTGAAGATGGATGATGGTGATGGCTGCACCATACTGTGAAAGTACTTAATGTCCTTGAACTGTGCACTTAAAATGGTTAAATGATAAATTTTATGTTATGTATATTTTGCAACAGAAACCCACTCATGCAATACGAGGTGACATTATTCCTGATGTTTTCTTACCTCTCCTCCTCATACGCCCACCCCTACTGCTGTGCAGATTCCAGATCCCAATAAACACTTGCTAAACCAATGCTGTCCAGACAGAACACACCCCCTTCTCCTCTTCCTCCCCTGCCCACCTGCAGATGTGTGTAGTTGGCCAACTTACCTGAATAGATCTTTTAAACCAAACCAGTCTAAATATTTTTAATGTGGCAAAACATAAAAAGGGATGGAGAAAGCAAGGGAGAGAGATGAGTGTGCCTCGTGCATTCGTGGATTTGTATTTATACTCCAATGATCTTGTTATTTTTAAAGTCTGCTAAAGCTGGTTCCACCTGCTGGTTACTTTTGGTGCCCCAAATCTGTGTGTGCATTCTCCATATGCTTGGAGTCAGTGTACACGAGCTGTTTGTCCCCCAGCTGGCTTTACGAAGTGGAAGAGATACACACAGAATCGGCAGCGCGTAGGACAGAGAGTCCAGAATCCCACAACGAGCAGCACTCTGTGTGTGCAGGAGCTGAGGGAAGCAATAAGACCTAATAACCTCACCCGTTTTCCTAATTGCTTTCTTCTCCTCACAAAAGAACCACACAAGCAGCTCTGGTGGCCCTCAGGGAAATCTCTGCTTGTTATGAGGCTGGTGGGCAATCCTTTCATCACTGTGAAATGCTGGCAGTTTGTGTCAACAAATCCAATTTCAGTCAATCAATAGGCACCCTGCCTCCCAGCTCTGTCCCAGCTGGGCAGAGCTGCACAGCTGGCCTCCCCTCCCTCCCATCCGCTGCCCACACCCTGGAGCCCTCGCAGCAAGAGCCACTGCTGCCCGTGGGGTGGGAGAATGCCCAAGCAGCCAGGTCAGACTGGATGTGGCAGACAGCAAATGACAAGGTCGGTTCCCTCACCAGAGAGGTGCAGGCCACTGGAAACACTGTGGTGTACAGGGTAGAAGCACCAGCTTTGTGCAGATGGACTTGGGTACAGGTCTGATTCTGCCACTTTGGGCTGCATGGCCTTGAACTTCAAGGCAGGTTCTTCACCTCTTTGAACTCTAGCTTCCTTAGTTATAAATCCTGCCTGCTACAGGATTGTTAGGAAAAGGGTTATAATGCATGCAAAGTACTTTGTCCAGTCCCTGGCACACAGTAAAGAAACAGAAAGAGAGACAGAGTATATGTGTGTGTTTGTGTGTGTGTGTGTGTGTGTGTGTGTGTGTGCATGTGTCACTGTGATCTGCCAAGTCTTACAAGCCAAATAGGGCAATAAATGGGAACCACTGTGGATTGTACAATCATCATTAGCATCAGCATCAGTACTATTGTCAGGTTGAGGATTGCACAGAAAACAGCCTGGAACCAGCCTATGTGGTTCTACCAAAACAGGATGAGAACATTTGACCTCCACTAAGTAGCGTTGTTCACTGGATGGTCACCAACATTTGCAAAAATAGATACTATAGTGTCTTCATCAGAGGCCTGCCACCGGCCACAAAGGGCATTTCCAGGTAGAAGTGCCTCAAGAGGTTTTCCATGTTGCTTGGCCCAACATCTGATGGGGAAAGAGCCCAACAGTGGCTCCCTGAGATTTCTGCACTCGCTGGAAGCCAGAAAAAGCAAAGACCTCCCAGAAAAGGAGCTCTCTTGCTTGTAGGGAAGATCACAGCTTCATAGACAGACAGCTGTTTCCCTTTGGGTGCCAGAGGTCCCTGCTGGGCAACAAAGAGTTAAACCCAAATCTATTTCTTGCCGGTAGCTGTCACACCTAATAGATTGGGATGAGATACATCGCATTAGTGTGTGAATTTCCCCACATGAAGGCAGCAGCAAAGCCCTTCAGAACAAGCCACAGAAGAACAGAAACAAACTCATCAAGAAATGCACAGCTTCACACAAGATCCAGGGGCTTCTGACATGGGAGGAACACAAAATTTTTAGCTAACCAAGGATGCAAACATTTCCCCCAGCAAGAAATGTTTAGAAGTACCTTGGAGTGCATTTTGTGGTTGCTGTTAGTGCTGCTGCTGTTTTGTATAATTGGGAAGGGAAAGAGAATAATTAGAGGTGAGGTTTTCAGACACAGAATGCCCTAGCATTTATTGACTTTCTACTCTGAGGCAGGCACTTTGAGAGGCCCTTCCACATTTATTATTTCATTGCATTTGTCATGATAACTCTGTATGGCAGGAATATTTACCCTTTTTGTCCAATGTGGATGTTGATGCCCAGAGAGAACTAAGAAGCTCTGGGGCCTGGCATACAGCAGGTGCTCAGTAAGGAGAGATGGGCAGAGATTTGGTCAGGGTCACAAGTCAAGAGGAGAGATTCAAATGCAGATCCTAAAACTCCAGACCACCCCTCTTTGCTCTCTCCCTACCTGCTTGCTCAGTGCAGGAGACTCAGAGGGCCCTAGGCAAGGATGCGTTTAGACTCATGGGAGAAAGTTCCATGGGGGAAAAAGGTTTTTTCCACAAGAATCTGCCCTCAAATAGCAGCCATACTTCTCCATACAACCCAGAGACAGATCCTTCTGAACTTTCAAGCCAGTCTTAAGTCTTTGGGGGAGAGATTCAAAGATTCTAAATTTCTTTTTAAAATTAAAAAGACCTCCAGAGCAGCAGAATATGATTCATGTCTGTTATAAATTACAATTGGGTCTTTATTGTGCGGCAGGGGGTTCTCAGTGATACATCCTTTCTGAAATTGATCTTATTGGGATAACAATTGCCACAAAGGAAAACAAAAGCAAATAGTCATGCATGTTTGGAAGACCTGGGACTGAGACATGCAAGTGTGATGGGAAGGTTCACTGCTCTTGGAAATTTAATTGCTGGGTGGAAACAGACATAGAAATCTGGATTCCAACCAGACTTGTGCTCCATGCTAGCATATCAAACTGCCTGCTGGGATCCCTACACGCATGTCCCAAAGGCAGACAAAACTCAACATGCCTAAAAGCAAATGAATTGTTTGATGCTTCACCAGGCTCACCACCACAAAAGGGGAAGTCATCTGCATTCTCTACTTTCATTTGTGACATCAACATCCCCCTAAGCCTCTCAAACTAGACACTTGGGATTCTCCCTAGGTTTTCCCTCTTCCTTGTTCCTCCTGCCAATGTGCTTTCAATTCTCCTCTTCCCACCATCACTGTCCCTTTGTACCTTTCTTCTGCTGTTATAGTCCAACCCTTAATGGTCTCGGATTGCAGTCTCACTCTCCTCTACCCACTACTGGTTTCAGGAGATTTTTCTAAAATCCAAATTTGACCTTGGTACTCTCCTGCTTACCATCTTCAATCACCCACCAGCACTGATGGTTTTCAAGCCCGAACTCTTTAGCATGGTATGAAAACCACATAATCCTCAGAGATGAATGCATTGTGCCTGCCTCCAAAGTACATGCAGTCTTGTTAAATAAGCACTATTGTGATGGTTCATTTTATATGTCAACTTAGCAAGATCATGTGTGTTCAATTGCTATGGCTGCCACACAAAATACCACAGACTTGGTGACATAAACAACAGAATTTTATTTTCTCACAGTTCTGGAGGCTGGAAGTCCAAGATCAAGGTGCTGGCAGGGTTGGTGTCCCCAAAGGCCTCTCTCCTAGGCTTGCCACCTTCTTGCTTCCCCTTCAATCACATGGTCATCCTTTTGTGCACATGTGCCCTAGTGCCCCTCTATGTCCGAATCTCCTTTTCTTATATGTAAGGATGCAAGTCAGCTTGGATTTAGGCCCACCCTGAAAGCCTCATTTTAACTTAATTATTATTATTATTATTGTTATTTTTGAGATGGAGTCTTGCTCTGTCTCCAGGCTGGCGTTCAGTGGAGCAATCTCAGCTCACTGCAACCTCTGCCTCCTGAGTCCAAGAGATTCTCCTGCCTCAGCCTCCCAAGTAACTGGGACTACAGGTGTGCACCACCACGTCCAGCTAATTTTTGTATTTTTAGTAGAAATGGGGTTTCACCATGTTGGTCAGGATGGTCTTGATCTCTTGACCTCATGATCCACCCACCTCAGCCTCCCAGAGTGTTGGGATTATGGGTGTGAGCCACTGCACTGTGCCCACTTAATTCTTCTTTTACAACCCTATCCAAATGCAGTCATATTCTAAGTTAACGGGGTTCGGGCTTCAACGTGAATTTGGGGGAGACAAAAGTTAGTCCATAACAGCCATGGCAACCAGATTTTGCTCAATCACTAATCTAGATGTTGCTGTGAAGCTTTTTTTATGTGATTAACATTTAAATCAGTAAACTTTAAGTAAAGCAGATGGCCCTTTATAATGTGGTTGGGCCTCATTCAATCAGTAGAAGGCTTTAAGAGAAAAGACTGAGGTCCCCTGAAGAAGTGAGAATTCTGCCTCCAAATTGCCTTCAGACTTGAGCTGCAACATCAGCTCTTCTGTGGGTCTGCAGATTTTGAACTTGCCAGTCCCACAATCACATGAGCCACTTTCTTAACTCTCTCTCTCTCTCTCTCTCTCTCTGTGTGTGTGTGTGTGTGTGTAGGGTATACATACCATATATGCATACATTAACATACGTATTTCCTGTTGGTCCTGCTTCTTTGGAAAGCCTTGACTAACAAAATCATCAGACCCAGGCTACTCCATCCTGTGGCTCCACAATCCTTAATATGTTACTTCTGGGTCAGAGCTGGCTGCTTGAGCGCCAGATATGGTGGCTCCATTCCAGACAGCTGGAGAGAGGAAGGGACCTAAAAAGACATATTCCCTCATTTAGAGACACTTCCTGGAAGTAGAACATGAACATCTCATTGGCCAGAACTTAGTCACATCTAGTTGCAAGGTAATTGGGAACGCAGTCTTGATTCCAGAAGCCATGCGCCCAGCTAAAAACCAGGAGGTTTTATATCACGGTAGAAAAGGGGAACGGAGCTGGCGCTGCACCACGAAACAGTATCCGTTACAAATACAAAATGATGGGAGAGCATCGCAATGAGCATTTTAGAAGCTAAGGGGAGATTAATGCGGGCAGCGTCCGGCAGAAAGGGCTGCATGGTGCAGGGGACCGGGGGTGGCTTTGAAGGCGGGTCTACCCCGCCCAAGCACGAGAACAGCGAGCACCCTTGCCCCGGAGTGAGCACGGTCATCACCTGGGAAGTCTCCTGACCAGGATCCAGGCAGTGAGGCTGCCCTGGAGGCAGGCTCGCTCCGCCCCAGGCGTGCGGGAAGCGGCGGCCGAGCCGAGGACGGCGGGGCTGGCAGGCGACCAGGCCCCCGGCCGAGGGCACGCGACCTCCTGCGCCTCGCGGCTGCTCCCCAAAGCCTGACACGCGTGGGCACCAGCGCGGGGCGGGGCCCGGGAGCCGCAGCCATCGCCTCAGGGCACGCCAGCCAATGGGCGGCCTCGCCGATGCCGTAATGCCCCAACGCGGCGTGTCATTGGCCAGCTCTCTTTCAGGCTCCAACTACTTATTAGATTTTTTTTTTTTTAATTGCAAATAGGCCTAAACAAAATCCAGAGGACAGGGAAGGGATGCCTGAGCACAGATGGGTGGGAGAACACGCCCCGAAGTGTAGCGTTGGCAAGAGAAGCCCTGTCTGTGAGCCCCGAGGCGGAGATGGCTCCCCAAGCCCCGGGCAGACACGAGAGCCCGCCCCTCCCTCTCCTGCACCTGCTGAACTTTGGGGTCAGCCGAGGAATGTCCCCCGCTGTTCACGTTTTGTTCTTACTGCTTTACAATACACGTTTCGTACTGCAGCGTCGCTCAGAGCCTTTAACACACCGGAGTGTACTGTGTAGCTACAACAGGGACAGGCAGATTTGGAGGAAGCGGCATTTCCCAAAAGCCAACCTCTGAACCTTTCATTCCCAGAACGCAGAGCGCAGCACAGGTGCAGCGTTCCACAGAACACGCCCTAGAAAATCCCCGCCAGGATCCCCAGCTGGGCAGCAGTGCTCCGAGAGCCTCCTCACTCGGGCTGTTCTCCCTCCCACACATCCACCTTGGGGGCCAGGCTCCAGATAATTAGAGAATGGTGACACAGCCAGGCAAGAGCAGCTGCCCGTTGTCACCTTAGGCCCCAGCTGAGGGTGGGAGGTGGGGTCTGGGGATGGAAAACCTGTTTCTGCCTTCCTTCCTCCCGTTGGCACCACAGAGCTGGGTCCCAGGTGGCCAGATCCCCTCCAGTCAACAATGATTGAGGACCTTCATGGCGCCGGCTCCTTAGGTGCTGGAGACAGATTCTGCCCTGAAGGTGCTCCCTGGACTAAGAAATAGAGAAATAAGCAGGTCACTGCAATACAGTGTGCTGGGTACAAGAGTCAAGGTAATGTCAGATATGGGAATGACTCAAAAGAAGGGAATGATCTTGTCTGGGGGAGGTGGGCAAGCAGGAGGGGCTGTGGCAGAAGGGGATCAGAGAGGATCAGGACAAAGGTCTGTGTTCGAGATTGTCAAATGAAAGCCACACACAGTCCAGGGGCTTCAGAAATGTTCTCATCTCAGGGAAGCGGGTGTGGGATCTGGGAATCAGGCTCTTGTTCTCACGGGGCAAGAGCGAGCCTGGAAGTGAAATTAACGCCCAGTGCTTCTGAAGAGGCTGGGGATCCTGGGCTGGTGCAGCCTCTTCCTGGTATTAATACTGCAGCTCCCAGATTCTACTTGAAACCATAGAGACAGCTTTGCTCAGGGGCCAGCAAGTTCCTCAGCCCCAAGCAGTGGTAGGCAAAATGCATGGTGGTGGCCCAGGAGCCTGGGGTGTCTGTGCTGCAGCAGTGTCTTTGCAGTGGTGGCACAAGGCTGAAGTGGTAAGAGGCTGGGAGCAAGATGGAGCAGACAAGGTGAAAGGAGAGAAAGGGAGAGGGCAGTTTGCTGCAGTCCCAGTGCCCTGGGGATCAGTAGCTTTGCATCCTGGCCCTAGCCCCACTTATTACTGCCTGTGTGACCTTGGGCCAGTCATCTGTGCTCTGAGCCAGCTCCCTTAGCTATAAAATGAGGTGCAGAGAGAAGCTGTGATCTCTACAGTCCCCTCCTCAAGTGACATGATCGTCCTCTTTTCTGGAAGCTCCCTTACCAACTGCAGCAGCTACCACTATGAAAAGCAGTGGGCAGGTGGGTGCAGATGGCACAGTGGTGCTGATAGGGTTGGGTGGGGGTGCCGGCACCCCAGAATGACTCAAAAGTGGTGCAGGGTGAAGCCCCCCCTCACTCCTTCCACCTCCTGCCTGCTAAGCCCCCCAGGACCCAGCAGCTAATGTTATTGTCTCCTCAAATGCCCCATAACGGCCCTGCAGAAGCTTCTGCAGGCTCTGCCTCTCTCTGCTGGCAGCAGGCTGCGAGTTCAGAGGAAAACGAGCTCCCTGCTCTCGGGAAGGTGAAATCAGGCTCCCGAGTCAGCCTAGGACAGTGGCAGGACTGCAGCTTCCTCTGGACAAGGAGCCTGTGCAGCAGACCCCACCCGGTACCTTTCCCCATGGAACCTATGCAGAAGCACAAGGTCCTTTGCTCCTCATCTGATACAGTGTCCTCTCTCGTGGTTGTTTTCAAACTCTGTTGAGCTAAGAAGCCTTTCTTTAAACAAAAGGTGATATGGAAGCCTAAACAACACATTATGCGTAACAACTTCTTGAAATGTGTGTATGTCAAGTGCAGTATTGAGAATTGGGTACATGTGGGTGGCCCAAACAAACCTGATCTCTGCCTTCACAGAGCTTGGTTTAGTAGGCAAATCCAGTCATAAATGAGTAAATATTTACTAACTCTTCATTGTGATCAGTGTCATGAAGGAAAAAAAATGTGGGATGGCCTTTAGGTTGCATGATGAGGAATGATTTCCACGTCAGAAAGGGATGCTTCTGCATCCAGCAGTACTATCCATGTGAAATCTGGGGGTGGGACCAGGTCAGAGTTTCGGATGACCGATGACACCCAGGAGGAAGAGGCAGCCTCCACACACAGGTGGGACAGTGAGCCCCTGCTTGGGGGTTTGTGCTGGCCTTCCCCACAATGTAAGCCAAGGCATCAGCCCCCACCCACACCCCAAGAGACCTGCCGTAAACCAGGCTGCATTTCAACAACAAGCAGAAAGCATAGAGATTTACACACGATCTGAACACCTGGATCATTTGAAGATGCTGAACTCCATACAAGAGCATCAGCAAACTTAACAAAAGAAAAAACTTATAACTGAAGAAAGCTAGTTAATAGTCTAATCAGAACAGAAACTTAAAATCTGTATACTTAGTATCTTGGAGAGATGTGGGTGAGTATCGATATATCAAATGAGAGAAGATTGTTACACATCAACAGCTGGCAATTATGAAAAGAAACAGTGAAATTCCTGGGAATGAAAAATATCCGTATTCAAAAATCTTTCTGGCTATAGTGAGGAGAATGAATTGCAAGGAGGTAAGACACATTTTAGACAGGTAAGAGATGATCGTGGCTTTGGTGAGGGTGGAGGCAGAGGAAAGGGAGCAGAGTAGATGGATTCAAAATACAGTTTGAAGAGCTGGCAGGACTTGCTGGCCTCCTGAGCATCTGAGTGTGAGGATGAGGGAGAGGGAGCCCTCAGGGATGATGTCTGGAATGAACATGGAGACGCTCTGGTTAAAGATGCTTAGGGATTGTAATGTATGCATGGCCCCCGGCAGAGACTGCAAAGGTCTCTTTACTCCTCTCCCTGCATCAAAATGAGGTAGCCCTCCCATCGTACAATCCTCAAACTGCACCCTTGAGGCTTTCTCCTCTTCCTATCCTTACCAGACACCCAGAGGACTTGAAAGCAAGAGGCAAGCTGCATCCAGCACTGAAGGACCATTCTATTTACCCCTCCCTGCTGTCTTCAGGGAGAGTCTGGCTGGTGAGGGAGGGAAACGTGACTATTGCGAGTTGGGTTCCCTTGAAAGCAGACCCTAAGGTGGAGTTTTTTTGTGCAGAATGCCGATTAAGGGGTCACTACCTGTGTAAGGGGGAGGAAGCAGTATGCAGAAACAAATTGAGCCAAGGTCAAAGACAGCCTTGGTGAGCCCCACGGGAGCAAGGCTTGGGAGCTCAAAAGGCCCTTCAGAGTTGTTTTAAGTTGGTCTGAGATGGCCAGATCTTTATGTGTCCACATCAATCAGTTATTAGATTTGGGCACCATGGGCAGGGGTGTGACATCATCAAGGCTGCTCTCTGAAGCCCCGGCAACCTCTGCATGCTAGCAGCACTCTGCACCGCTGGGACTGCAAGTCCTCACTGCGGGGGATCTGGGTGGCACTTTACAGTGTTCGCCACAGTGCCCGAGGCCAAGGCAGCCTCTCAAGTGGCTTGAGGTACAGCCTTGTACATACCATGTTGTACCTTGTCTGTGCCTGCTCTGAGGTCATTAGCGAACATTCTCTCCAACCTTTGGGGGAAATCAGAAGTTCAGAAGCAAGGACAGACCTAATTAAAACCAAAGAGATCACATATTAAGGTAGAAGAGTAAGGCATGGCTTGATAATAATACATAGTCAGCAGAAAGCTGAAAACACCTCTCCTGTGGCAGACTGCATCATTTAAGAGGAATGTTTGGAAATTTATACTCTGCAGTTCAGATTCTACCAGTTCACAACATAAATATCCTGTTGAGAAAAGCAAGTCTCACTCAGTTGATAAATATAACCCTCTCTGCTGCTTTCATTTCAGTTTTGAGATGACCTGGCTGGCAGTGGGCTGAGCCAGTCTCTCAGAACCATTTGAAGTGCTGGATGCAGGCTGATGAGCTGCCATAAATGTCTTTGAGTCCCCACACTGCCCAGGGACTGCCTATCATACCACAGTCTGCCTGTGTGATCTTTTAATTTGTGAATGTAAAAACTGAGGTGAGAGGCAAGTGCTGATGTTCTCAAAGACCTGTCTCAGCTATTCGGTTCAAAGAGGGCCCAGAATCTTCAAAATTCTGCATCTTCAGCTTACCTCCTCTCTCAGGCTGTTTCCCCAGAAGCATCCTGGAGATGAGGATTGCTGAGAAAGTGATGTATTGGGCAGTGTCCCTGCAGGGAACTGAGGAAGCAAGACAAGGAGAAGAAAGCCAAGCAAGGGTGCAATGTCAGGCAAGGCCCCATGCTTGCAGGCTGCCTGGTTTTCCCACAGAAAATGACTGGGGACCAAGAGCCCTTCCCTCCATTGGTTAAGGGCCATCTCAGAAGGATGGATGTTTCTAGGTACCCCCCACTCTCTCTGTACACAGGCAAAGTAGACTCCAGAAGCATGAGAGTAGCCCTCTCACAAAAAAGCATGGGTTCCAGATGCCAGGAGTAAAAGCAAACTTGGGGCCAAGGGGCATGAAAATGAGAAAGGGACCCAAGGAAGTAGAGTAGTGCATCCACCATGACTAAGTCCCACAGTCACTGGGGCAGCCCCTGCTGTGTCCAACACCATGCTAGGTATCGTGGAGAGGAGAGAAGTTACTAGACTTCCCTACTCTCATCCTTAATGGACTATTGTCTCTTCCCTGGACACCTCAAACTGGCATTTAAGGTTCATAAGCTCTCAGAAATGGCTTCCTGGAATTATGGTCATGAACATAGTGAACTGTTAGGGCCCATAGTTACATCTGGAAAGTGACTGCCATTTTAATACACAGTATTAGCAACAATAACAGCATAATGTAGCAGAGACTAGCCTGATGCTCATCGCATCTGTACCTGGGCACATAGCAAAGTTTTCTATTTCAGCTCCCACCCTGGATCGCGGGACCTATATCTCAACAATGAAAGGCTTCCAAGCCAAGTCAAAGCAGCCACAGCTTTCCAGCAAAAACTTAAAAGATCCTGCGTTGAAGACAGTGGCACCTCAAAACGCAAGGGCAGTATCCTAGATTCCTCAGGTCACCAGAGAGCCACCTGATCAGGATTGCCAACACTACACTCTATTAGTGAGAAACAAACTTGTGTTAAGCCATCGTGATTTTAAAGTTGTTAGCAGTTAGCTTGCTCTAATAGGATGAACACTAATAAACAGAGTGGTAACAACCTGCTGGGTAGTACCATTATTCTCACTTTGTTTGTGAGGAACTTGAGGCTCAAAATGGTCAGAAAGCTACAGATGGCAGAGCTGGTATTTACAACGTATTTTTTAATCCCTGTCCTGCGCTCCTCTTTCATGTAAACCTTGTGTGAATATGTTTGATGCTTTAATGGAGCAAAGAGGAGAATGTTAAAATACTGGGTTTCTTGAGTGGGATATGGAGTGAGGAGGAAGAACAGAGAAAGTAAAGGCTCCACATGTCAGAAGCCAAGCTTTGGGCACTCCACAATTTTGCTAAAGACTTCCCTACCTGCTCATATCTGGTCTGTTCCCCAGTATTCTCACTGTTGTTTCTTTGTCACATTTTGCTCATTTTTCTTGTGTGATTCTATCAACTATTTGCTACCAAGGAGAAGAAATAAGATGATCAAAGGGGCATCCCCCAAATCCCCAAGGCTGTGTGAGTATGCACATAACCTTCAAGTTCAAGAAGAGAAAGCAGAGAACTTTTGTTTAACATGGACACGCTAGTTGCCATCCCCTCTGCCATCCCCCCATTTCCTTGTTAATAGAACTCTGATTTTGTTCATCTTATTCCAAGTTACCAAGTCCTTCAGGGAAGCCCAGGCTGCTCTCTTACCCAGGACTGAGAGTTCATGGTTGAAGCCGGATAGGATGGAATGATTTCCCCTGCCAAATGATTTGTTCAGGCATGGGATGCAATTTGGGCTAAGGGAGCTAAAAGCGAAATCTGCTGATGAGGCTTCTGGGAAAGTTTTTCTTGCTCAAAAAACAAACAAAAGCCACAAGATAAGAATGTTTGCTTTTCTGCCTTTGAACTTGGGCTCCGTGTGTTATTCCTGAAACCAAAGCATCTTGGGTCTGTTAAGAGAGCAACCTATGAGGATAAGCAGACACTAGGGGTGGCAAAGTAGAAAAATGGAAATAACCTGGATCTTTAAGATGCTGGTAAGCTGGTGAATTAATCAACCCTGGAACTGCCATCCTCCCAGACCTCTTATTATGTGAGATAACAAACCACCTAATTATTCTAATTATGATGAATTAGAGTTTCTATTACTTGCAACCAAATGCATTCCAAATGACTCAAGTAATATTTTGTTCCATGTTCTTTGAGAAGAGCAGAGAAAGAGTTTCTAACTACCACCACCCCTTTCTTAGTGGCCTGGTCAGCTTTCTAGGTAGACTCTCAGCTTATACCACCTACTCTGATTTGTAATTAACTCTTTCTCAATTCTCTTACTCATGATTCCACTAATCTTAATCCCCACATGTTAGAGAGAGCTCTGCTGAATTCCAGCATAACAAATTCTTGCATTTACCCTCCTTCCATTGGCCATCTGCCTATTCTTATGGTTGTAAGCAGGAGAAAGATGTTGAAAACCATGAGTCCTGACAGTGCTTAGTCAAGAGAGGGCAAATGTTTTCTTGGGTTTCCATATGTGAGTAATTGAAAAGAAAAGGGGGAATAAAGCTCAGTTTTACTGACATTAATTAATTCACACAAGGTCACATTTTACACCATTTTAATTAACTTTCATTGAATTCATGTTCAAAATGAGAGGCAAAAAAAAAATGTTCATTAATATAAGAAATGAGGACCCTAGAAATAACAGCATCACATAGAAAATTGGAAAATTTTCCCTTCTCCTCTGATGTGTGGGGGGGTTTGTGAATTCCTAACTTTTCTCCCATATATCCCCTTCATGGATGATAGGAAGGAATAGACTTGAAGGCATTAACTCTTTCTGGAAGGCTTTCCCAAGACTTCTCACCCCTGCCTGTCCTCCTTCTCAGCCACGGGTTAGGTCCCCCATCCCTGCTGACACCCTGAAAACTTCCACCTCACAGCCACTACATTATCTTGAAATTAACTATTTACTTCTTCGTTTCCTCTACAATTCTGTGAGCTTCCTCAGGGGAAGACCTTGTGCTATTTATTTATCTTCTAGCATGATGCTGGCATGTAGTAGGTGCTTAAGTTTATTGAATGAATGAAAGCCAAGAAAACTTTTCCTTGGTTTCATTTTAATTTCACAAAGGACAATTACGTTTATAATGCTATATTGTATTGTGTAAAATGGAAATTAAAAGGGGAAATTCCTTTGATAGTAGCACCCAAGGGCTGCATATGGCAAGGTAGCTGGCAGAACATGCTGGTGGCTGGGCCATTCTCTGAAATGTAGACTTAGGATTTGAGTGCTAGCCCTTGTGCCTCACACCTAGTATAATGGAGGAGTCTTAAAGTATGTCTGGTAGCACATCTGCACTCTTCTGGCTGACTTCCAGAGATACTTTTGTTCCATATTTTGGCTTTTCAGACTGTCCCCAAATTAAGCAAAGCCGTTTTTCTTAGCTAAGCTAACAATGATTCTCTAGATACTTGCTCATCTAACTTGTAAATCCCCACTACTTATTTGTTATTTGTCAGCAATCCCCTGTCAGATGAAATCTCATTTCACTAGTGCTTATTGAGCACGTTGATGTGTCCAGTTATGAAACAAGCCCAATTGTGGAACTGTAAGTCTTCCTTTGGTTAGCCCATTTATCTCTTTCCTCATTGTCCGTCAGCCACTTAATTCACTGTCCTCCTTGTTCCAACACCAGATGGAATGACCTTGCCCACCCCCATTTGCCACACCAGCATGAAATAAACTGGAGGAAAAAGCAGTAGCCTTCTCATCTTTCAAGAGGATGCTTTGTATCTGGGAACACTTGAGGCTGAATTTCCCCAGGCTTAGATTTACCTCACGGTTGAAATTTGTAAGTGTGTATACAGTGACCTGCTTCTAAGAAAACCCAGTATTCAGATTTCTAAATGTATACTCAAACATTATTCATAGGATAAAAAAGTTCTCCAATTTCAAAGGAGTTGTCCTCCTAAAACTCCTACAAATCAACAAGAATAAGAATATCCAAATAGAAAAATGCACAAAGCATTTTAATAGACATTTTCTTTACAAGGTTATGGGATCTAACCTTTAAATTCCAATAAACACAGAATATGCAACATTTCATTATTCATCAGGAAAATGCAAGTTAAATCCATAATCTAATACCAGTAGACCTCTACCATAATAGTTAAAATGGAAAACAGAAAATAGTAAGTGTTGTCAGGAATGTGGAGCAACTGGAACTCCTATACACTGCTGTCAAGATGCTGAATTGTTACTGCTGTAGAAACCTATTTGACAATATCCATACAACTGAGTATGCACATAACCTTGACTCAAAGACTCCACTCTTAGGCATATGCCCAACAGAAGTGCACATATGCATTCACCAAAACACATGTACCAGGATATGCACAGCAGCACTATTTGTTATAGAATAAAACTGGTAGTTCTACAAATGCTAATTAATGGTAGGATGGATATCAAGAAATTGTGATATATTCACACAATGGAATATTTTACAGCAATGAAAATGAATTTACAACTATATACAACATGGATGAAATTTACAAACACTAAGTTAAGCAAAAGAAGACAGACACAAAAGAGCATAAGCTATATAAATCCTTTTAAGCAAAGTAAAACCTGACAAAATTAATCCATGTTCTTCGAAGCCACAATGGTGGTTATCCTGAGCAGGTGAATGACTGGAGGAAATGTAGCAGTTTAGTTCATATTCTGTTTCTTGATCTAGACTGGTTACATAGTTGTGTTCAGTTTGTGCACTTCTGGGCATGTACATTATAGATCAACAAAAAGCGTTTTTCAAAAAATATGTAATTCAATTTACAAAATGCCCATGCCATGTGGAACTTTCTAGAAACATATTTGCTGTCCAGAGTGAAACGTACCATCTATGTTCCAATGGATGAGGTATTGTCCCTCCCACTATTTTGACTCATTTATTAATTCTGGAAGGACAGGAACTTGAGTTAAGCGTTAAGGAACACTTTGTATACACATGGCATTGGATCCTGCATTTTAGGGTGTTATTACTAATTGCTCCAAGTCCATGCACTCCAACTGAGAACCAGAGGACAGGGAACATTTTACATTTTCCAACTTCTCTGAGCCACCCTTTTCTCAATGCCCAGCTGACCAAAGGATTCTTCAAAGGAACACAGCGCTGGGCTGGAGTGAAGGATTCCTTACACCTCTAACTCGGTCATGGAAAAAGCTCTAAGGCAGGTTCCCTGTCCCTTAAAAAGAGAGCATTTATTACACCCTGGGAGCTCATGGGAAGCATCTCAGTTCACCCCCACACACTCTGTGACCTAAGCCTATTTTACTGAGGAAGAAATTGGGAGGCATTCCCCAAAGGGCCACATCCCTGGGAAGTGACTAGTTGGCATCAGGAGCCAGCCGGCCTCCACTGGCACAGATACTGCTCAGCATTTTCTGGAGAAGGCCTTCCCTGCTATTTTAGTGTTCATAAGTGGCTGCCTTTCTCCTGTAAGTAGCCACCTGGGCTTCTGCTGTCCTTGGCCAGCCACCAATGGGTAGCTCTCATGTACTCTCCTCTATCCTAGAGCCCAAAACAATGTATCAGGACTCACTTGCTGGTGGTGCTGGCTCTCCCTAGATCCCGGCAGAGCTCAAGACAGCCTCACCAGACTCTGAATCTGCCTGCTCTTTCTCTGCCAGTAAAGAAGGAAAGCCTCTCGAGCTTTGCTGGCTTTTCTGTGCCAGGCAGAGCCCACAAGCTGCCCTGATCAGCATCTGCGAGGATCTGCTCAGGGCATGCAACCCCTGCAGACACTCTCGGGGCTGCCCTGGTTAAAGACGACGGCTGGCCTCCTGAATTTCCCCCAGGCAGCCAGATTGCGGGCTCCACATCACAGCCCAGCTGGTCACAGCTCTCCGTCTATTGATCACACCCGCTTAGCACTGCAGACATAATGCCGCTCGGTCATATTCTGGGGAAGGCACAGTGCTACCAGGGGATGTGATTACAGCTCAGCTTGGTGAAATGAGCGGCTGGCCCCAACCTCAGCCCAGCAGCCTTGTTTCTTCCAGGCCTGCTCAGCCCCACACCCAGGGATAGCAAGCTTGTCCTGTGCCCAGTACTCCGATGTTGTCATGGAAATCCGCAAGGACAGCCTCACAGGTGGTGTCTAAACTGGCATGTTGTAGGTGAGGGTGGGAAGAACTTGAGTCACTGTGCCCAGGGTCCCCAGTCCCCAGACCCCAGTGTTTAGCCAACCTCTAGTGACAGATTTCTACACTCTCTGCTTCCGTGGGCCTGGGGAAGAGAAACTGCTGCATGATCTCAGCAAGAGTTGTAGGTTCAGTTTGGCCAGGACCTTCCCAGTCATCTGACTGGTGTACATTTATCAATGAGAAAACAAGCCCAGAGAAGTTAAATGACTTGTCCAAGGTCACACAGCTATGTAAGTAGAAGTATGAAGGAAATCCAGCCTTCATAATTCAACAACCGCCCCCCCCCACACACACATGACATTTCAGGTTCCTTTGAAATCACGGAATCCCTTTCAGCTCTGGATGGATGACTACAGGTTGTGCTTTCAAGAGCGTCTGCTGATCTGTTTCCACGGGGAAGTCTGGAAAGATCTGTAAAAGGACCCTTCAAGGATGATGAATTCTAAAGGACAGAACACCCTAGTTGCTGGCAGAAGGTCACTTGCAGAAAAGTAGAACAGAAACTCAGCTTGTGTTCGGGCATCAGTGGGGGGGAGGCAAGGGGACACTTCTCTAGGTGTGACCTGAAGAGCTGCGCTGGTTGGAGGCTGACTACCGCTGGGTATCAGGATGCCCAAGGTCCTTCTAGGGGAGGGGCAGCAATTGCTGGCTCCTCCCAGCATCTCTGACAGCAGCAGTGGCATTCAGCTCATCTTCCTGCTTTGCTCAGTGTTTCACTGGAACCTGAGAAAATCCACCGTCTCTCCTGGAAGCTTGGCATGTGGAACAACTGAGGCAGTGACAGCAGGCATCACCTCTGTGAGGAGCCACAGTGCCACCTCTGCGGACACGTGCAATTGAAAGTGGTCAGAGCAGGGTCCCACGCTGGCTCGTGTCCTTCTGGAGCTGGCGTCCATGCAGTTCCCTCCTGTCCTCCTATCAGCCCCAAGCAGGGCCCACGTACCTGCTCCCTCAGCTCTCACCTTCACTCTGTTTTCTGGTTCCTTCACTGTGAAGATTCTCTTCAGGACAAGGCACAGGTTTCTCTTCAGCCACAGTGGCTGGCTGGGCCTGAAGCACATGGCCCCTCTGTGTCTGTGGAGATAAATTGTGTGTGGGGGGGAGGGCGGGTCATAGAAAGCTGGAGAAGGAAACAAAGGAACTCCGGGGAAGGCATGTGGTTGGACGTCCTTGGTCTCAGCAAGTCTCCATTTGCTCTTCAGGGTTGTTCTCACCTTTCTGCATCTCCCAGTAGAGCCCAGGCTGTTACCTGGCTTCATCTGACCTCAGCTGCCCTCACTCAGTCTCACTTGACCTCACCTGCCTCACCTGCCCTCACCTAACCTCACCTAGCCCTCACCTAGCCTCATCTGCCCTCACCTAGCCTCATCTGCCCTCACCCGCCCTCACCTAGCCTCATCTGCCCTCACCTAGCCTCACC
>PVKP010036533.1:0-22404 GCA_004027715.1 Plecturocebus donacophilus | reverse complement strand
ATAGCAGCCGAGTCTTAACAACCAATAGCAGCCGAGTCTTAACAACCAATAGCAGTCGAGTCTTAACAACCAATAGCAGGCAAGTAATTCCAACCAATAACAAGCCAAGTCCTAGGTCAAGGCTTGTAACTTACCCAATAGCAGTCTTGCTCTCCCACAACCAATCGAGCTGTTTCACTCCCTATAAAACCCCCTGTCTGAGAGAAGTCAGTGCAACTTCTCTGGCCCCTCCTGTCCAGACCACAAAACCTTACCCGGGAGCCTGAATAAATTCCCTTGCATTGGATTATTTTGGTGCTGGCCTCAAGTTTCTTCATTTTATCCTCAAAAACAAACCTTACACTAAGCCTGCTCTAGGCCAGGAGCCATGGCTCACGCCTGTAATCCCAGCACTTTCCGAGGCTAAGGTGGGCGGATCATCAGGTCAAGAGATCGAGACCATTCTGGCCAACATGGTGAAACCCTGTCTCTATTAAAAGTACAAAAATTAGCTGGGCATGGAAGCTTGAGCCTGTAGTCCCAGCTACTTGGGCGACTGAGGCAGGAGAATTGCTTGAACTTGGGAGGCAGAGGTTGCAGTGAGCCGAGTTCACATCACTGCACTCCAGCCTTGGTGACAGAGTGAGACTCTGTCTCAAAAATAAATCAATGTTTTAAAAATAAATAAACTCTAGTCATTTAAAATAATCGTGAGGTATATAATCATAATCTTATAAAAATTACATATGATTGTACCAAAACCTTAACATTAAACACTGTCTATGGAATTTCAGGTGATTTCCACCTTGTTCTTCATATCCCTCTTTTTTGTCCTATTTTCAAGGAACATTTTTCATTTATCCTCCGGAAGTCATTGCTTCCAGGCATTCCCTTCTGCACCACCCCCTCCTTTTCCACTGTCCACCTCAGCCCTTCCTCTGCTCTGGGACTGCGGCTTCCTTGGCACTGAAGGCACAAGAGCTGCATTCCGCCTCGGGAGACAGGATGCAGGGCAGGTGGGTCCTGCCTTCGTGGTCTTGGGCACTGCAGAGGAGCCTCCCCGCTCATGTCCTCTATCGCAGACCGCTGCGTTTCTTCACCACGTTAGCCACACCAAGCCAACCTTGCCCCTTTCCTGATTGGCCTTTTTCTCACTCTTCCCAATTCCTACTTGAAAATTCATATTCTGGGTTACGCGCGGCCGCACAGTTGGCTACCGGGCTGAGGTCCAGACTGGAGCTCCGGCTCGGGCTCCCCGCTGCAAGTTTGGCTGCCCCCGAGCCCCTCCCGCCAGGCAGGCCATGCAGGGCCCCGCCGGGACCCGGCAACTCGAGTCGTGGACGGCCTGGCGGGCCATCCTCCACAGTCGCGTCTGGAAGGGTGCTCCTGCACAGTCTGGGCATCTCCCCACAGGGGCTGCTCAGTGTCGTGGCCTTCAGCATGTTCATGTCCAAACGCCTCAGAGAACCGAAGCAGGAAAGACGTCCGTGGAGGATTTCAGTTTTATACCCTTTCAAACAAGCCATAGGAACACTGTTCACCCACTTTGCAAAGGTATATCTAGCAGATCTCGCTGAGGACCCTTGTTCACTGTGCCTCACAGCTTCCTCCTGGAGCCACTGCGGGCAGGCCGCTCCTCTCCGTGGGGTGTGCGCCCCCAGCATCCAGGTGGAGTGGCAGCCTTGGGAGTCCCTGCACTTTGGGGAACATGGAGACCCTCTTCAGTGTGGAGCCTGGGTCCAGGCAGTGTGCTCTTTACATCATGATCTTGATTTTTGAAAAATCTGTCGTCTTCATCATCCTCCTAATACTTCAGTGGAAAATGGTGGCCCTGTTGAATCCCACTGAAAACCCAGACTTGAACTGGCCATCGTCATGTTGATCATCCCCTTCCCACCATTGACCCATGTAACTTTGTCAAGGCTTTGATGTTTTGGGTAGTGGACACTTTCCTCATGAGAAAGGGGAAGATGAAAGCTAAGCTACAAGAAAGGGGCGCCAACCAGCAATGGGAGCAAGGTCTGCTACTGGAGGGCCATGTCCCAAGAAGAGTCTGAGTCTGAGATCCTGATCTTTGGGGATAGCCAGACCCAGGAGTCCCACGTGGAGGAGGACCTCGGCAGACTGACCCCCTACAAGCTGCCGCTTTGGGCTGCCCATGACACATTCCCATGGGGGTAACAGAGGGCCCTGCAGGCCGCAGGTGTTCAGAGGTCACCCTGCAGCGTCATTCCTTCCCCCTCTGTGCCCTTCCTTTCTACCTCTGTTTCTCTTGGTGTCTCTGCCCGCAGTCTATGGTGACTTAAAAAGGGGAAAGAGGGGCAGTTTCACTTGCTCTACAAACACTGACCAAATATGCAAGGAAGGAGTTGTGTTGTCCCAGTGTTTTGAGGAACCGAAGGCCCTGCCCTGTGTTCCACTAGGTGGCAAGGTGGAAGGAAGCACCAGCACACAGATGGTGGGTGGGTCCCCTCACTGAGGTGCCACTCAGAGCACCTTCAGGCTAAAAGTAACTCATTGACCAATCTGGAACCGGAATGCTTTCTTACTGGAAATGGCTTTCTTATTGGAAATGGCTTTTGTAACTGTTGATTTCTGAAGCGGTTTGATGAGCTGTGACAGTGTTACTCGGTTGGGGTATGTGTTTATTTCCTACAAAGTACTTATGGGACTAATAGGCAAAACAGATTTTTAGGTCTTCCGGATGCTGTTTGACTTATGTTTTTAAGTTACATTTTCATACTACTGTATTTAAAAACTCTTTTTAATCCACAAAGAAATGGGTTAGTTTGCCTTTCACTTGGTGTGGGCTGGCAGGAGGAAAAAGTCGGGAGTTTTCTATTTGGAATATTGCTAGACGATCCGCTAGGTTAAGATGAGATAAATGACTGAGGAGAGAAGGAGGATGGCCCTTCTCGGGAGTCAGCCAACCCAGCAGTTCTGTGAAGGTCAGACCCGAGCTTGGAGCAGCTGGTCTGGATGCAAATACAGGAGCTGCAGAGTATGTGGAACAGGCAGGGCTCTGCCCAGGGCCTGAACGCTCTAGTTCCTGCTGGCAGATTAGAGGTCTTGGTTAAACTTGGCTGAGAAAGGAGCTTAGCTAAGAGGTCTTTGTGTCCAGAAGACTCAAGGCTACCAGATTCCTGTGCATTCCCTCCCTCTCTGCAGAGCCTCCAATCATGGTTTAAAATGGTCTCACCCTCTCAGTCCCTGCTGCTGCAGCCTTCAGAGCCAGCCTCTGGACGTAGCACGACACTCCTAGGGTGTGCGCTAGAAAAGAACAGCCTGGACTTTCAGTGAGACAAGTGCAGAGGAGGCCACTCCACTTAGAACCTTCCTGTTAGGACTTCATGAACATGCGTTTCACTTGAGCGCATTGGGTCTGAATTGTGGCATGTGAGCCCAGCTGTTAAACCAGGTGCCTTGGACTGACTGCCCTCTGCCTCTCAGAGTCCTGCCTGTCCTGGACTTGGAGGCCAGCATTAGGGAGGCCTTCTCAGCCCATGTTCCACCAGGAGCACAGAGCCAGCATGCTGAGAGGAGCAGGGACTGTAATTGCAGAAGGAAGCGACTGTGCCAGTGTGGGCCTCGTGGCCAGCAGGCCAGGCAGTGCCTGAGATTGCAGTCCGCCTGGGGTCTTGTGCGGTTCCTGCTCAAACTGACTCTGTGTTCTCTCCCATCCCACAGCTATGGAGCCGATATTTCCCCAGCAGCTCTCTAGTGGGGAAGAGTGACTGGAACAAGGCCATTCTGAGTCAAATTTGGGAAGACCAGGACTCATGTTCCTGGCAGGACGGTCATTCCTTGTGGCATAACTGACTCAGTTCTAATCCCTCCCCTCCTGTTTCATTTTGGTTTGAACAATCTGTGCCTGCAGCTGTTTCTTCCACCTTCCTGGAGCTCAGAATCAGAGCTTCATTTTCAGTCTTGAGTTCCTAATGTTTCCAAACAGGGCAGGAGACAGGAGAGCCATAATCTGTGAAAGCCGTGAACCGAACTCCTGCAGTCGCTGGGGGCTCTTCCGTGGTGCACCAACCCATGAGGGCGGATCAGAGGGCGTGGTCAGGACTTCCTCCCTGGCTGCGCTCCCTCCCTGGGATGCGTTTCCTCACCACCTGCTCCAAAGTGCTTTATGAGGTGCAACTCTTCACCTGGCTGTGGGTAACCCCCCATATAGGTACCAAGGAAGGAGAGCTAGGCAGAATCCTGGCACAATTAAAACCTGGAGAATATCTCAGTTTATAGTGTTATGACTCAGTTATTTCCCTTTATACAATCCTCTATGTATAATCATATATTAGTTCATAGAATGAGTCCTAAAGAATATCTTACCACTCAGTTATTTCCATATATATATGCATATATATATATATATATATATATATATATATATATATATAACTATATCTTAGCTTATAATCGGAGGAATGCCTAGAGCAGACACAGTGCAGAGCATGACTTAAGGGAAAACAGTTATACCAGGACAAGAATCCATGGCCCAGGCAGCAGCGTTCAGTATCATAAAGATACTCGCTGGATGGCAGGTTTGGGGCAAGAGCCACTCCTCCTGATAAAGGAGTTGTAGGACCTTGCTCCAGTTCTTGTGGAAGGCTGCCCTCAGACCAGCAATCACACCTTGGTGACTGTGAACTTTATCAGCTCTTGTTACTGTGCTGCTCAAAAAGCATTCCCCTATAGAACTCACTGGAAGCTGCCAGCAGGTGGCATAGACCCTGACAGCTCTGTCACTGCTATGTGACTTAAAGCATCCTCCTATAAATCTTTTTAGTAGCTTGCCCATAGATAGAGGTATTGCACACTGTGCCCTCTTCACTGAGCACGGCCCTCCTCCATGCCTCAGTGACATAATGGGGGTGGACCCCTTACAGCACATGGCCCTTGCCTTGATGGGAATGGGCCCCTTGCTGCGCACTGTCCACCTCCCAGCCTAGGTGACCTAATGCAGGTGGACCCCTTGTTTTATTGCTCATGACCCTATCACTATCCTTAAAGATGACTTCACTCACTGCCCTGCCCCTTAACCTATACACAATAAATACACTTCTGGACATTCAGGGCCTCGCCTGACTCTGCTCATAGGTGGCATGGCCCCCCGAGCGAGCTGCATTTTCCTTGTACTTCTGTGTCCTGTCTCTTTATTTCTCAGATCATGCACCTCACCACAGCATAAGGGACACCCCATGACCCTCTGGGGCCATCAGCCCTACACCTGGCCACATGGCATCCATCACTGTGCTTGAGAAATGATGGAATGTCGGCAGATATTGTGTGCTATGAATCCAATTTTTCCAAATCTGGACCTCAGCCAAGACACCTATGATGGAACCTTGCAAGTCAAAGTCCTGAACAAACTTCTTATAACTATTGGATATAAACTAATGAGCTAGAACTGTCATATCCGAATGGAAGAGGTGGATGGTGCTGTTATTTCCTTTTGCTGTCAGAGGGATGTTGACAATGGCAAGGGGGGATGATGGTGAGATCCCAAGTGTGGTGGCTTCTTAGTCCACTTGGCTTGAACACATGCAACAGGAGGGTTTGTGGCCCCTTGGCCATGTTGGTGGCCTCCCTTCTCAAGCTTTAACTTGTGTCCTCCCTGGCAACAGGGAGTCATGAGTTAATGTCACCTGTCATGCCTCCCTCTTTCGGGGAAAATATTAAAAAGGCTCAAATCCGAGCTGTGACTGCCCTCAGGCAGTGTGAGCCTGGAGGCTGTGGCCCCAAGGTGATGTCCAAGAGCTGCCTCAGAACCCTGGAGGGAGCAGCGCCCAGCCAGCAGCCCAATCTGCCCTCCAGACTGCAGTTCACTGCCCTTTTCGCAGCCAGGCTAAGATAGGCAGTGCTAGGAGCTTCCCGCTGGCCAGAGCAGCTGCTGGGTAGGGTAGCGTGCAGGGCTGGCTTTTAGAAGTCTCACATGCTTGCAGCTAAGAGTGCAGAGCTCTCTGTGAAACACTGGCAGCTCTAAGGGGCTTGGCTTTTGGTAAGGGACTTATTGTCTGAATTGCCACAAGCACATTGAGCTCCTGGGTGGGTGGGTTGGTTAGTTGGTTGGGTTGTTTTAAATTTAATTTTTCTTTTCCTGAAGTTTGTTAGAAACCAGACCTATGTAAGCAAAGCCATGGCCCAGTTCAGCTGCCATCCGGTGGGGGTATTTAATCAGTGCTATTGGGATTCACGCAACGTGTTTTGAAATGAAAACGAAGATGATGTACTTGCACTGTAAAATGGTTTACAATAAAGTTTGGCATCTTAAAAAAAGGAAGGAAAGAAAATTCATATTCTTCCACCTAACATTCCTTTCTACTTCTTATCTTCACCACATGTCCTGATTTATTGTGCCTAGAAAACACTGGTCCCACCATGTCCTAAGTTACCATCTAAAGTGTAGCGAACACGTGAACAAGAAAGAGGCCCCTGCCCCAGTCACTGCCTCTGATTTACTCACACACAGGGTTCATACAGCCTCAGCACCAAAAATGAGCTGTGCATGCTTCCCTCAGGAAATCAGACAAAATCCCTGCTCCAGTGGGGACAGCAGGTGAACAGAATGAGCAGGTGCACTGCGTCAGACGTAGGAAAGTGACAGATGATTCAGGGGGCAGGGAACAGAGTTGTGAAGGGGAAGAGTGGGATGAGATCCCCCAGGTCCTCAGTAGCCTGAACGGAACAGGAAGGTTTCTGAAGAAGGTGACATGTGAGTCCCGGCTTCAAGGAGGTGAGCATTCTCGCAGGAGGCAGAGCCTGCGAATATGGCCCGGAGTGGTCCAGGAATAATCCAGAAGTCGCTTCCATAACATTTTCAAGACAACCCGAAAACAAAAGAAATACCCAAGAATGTATTAATTAATTAGGACCAAAGAATAAATATTTATGACCTAGTAATTTCATCACTGTTTAAGAAAATACTTCACATAAATTGAAAAAGAAGTATGTTTATATCATTTTTTTTTTTAGCTGAAAGGGCTGGGTGTCATTTATCGACAGCAGTTTTACACATTTGTTTCCTTCCCATGGTTGTTTCCTTCCCAGTACAGGTACAGAGCCTTGGAGAAGGGCAGTCTCTGAACAGGGGAGCCAGGAACGCAGGTTGGACACATCTCTGGACACATCTCTTCGGCGGCATCTGCGCAGGAACCTCTGGGAAGATGGAGGCCTGCCTTCTCAGTTCAGACACATGTGCCTCATCTGAAAATCTTCCATCAGCAACAGGATGGAGGCCACACGTGGACCCAGGTGGACACCTGTGCTCCCCAGTCCATCACACACTGACCTGCCTGCGTGCTGCCAACTGCTGATGCCCAGGCCAGAGCTCCAGCAGACCCTAAATTGGGACCCAAAGCCAGTTTGCACAGGCACTTGACAGTTTTTGGTAGAGAGGTGGATAAAAAAGTAGGTGGATGTGAGAAGAATTAAAGGGTTTCATATGACAGACTAATTAGAGATCTGAAGTGATTCTACCTTTGTCTTCTTCACTTTAAGTCCATCATGAAATCTCACAGTGATTTCTGGGGAGAGGGCAGAAGGAAGGCAGTGTTAAGATCCATCGTTCTGTGGCCCATTCGGCCCATGGAGGTGCAGGCAGGGTGGGCCCTCACTGGGCCTCTCTCTTGAGTTCCCCTACACTCTTTTTACTTGAGTGTGTACTTTTCCTTTTACAATAAATCTTGTCCTTTACTTCCTACTTGTCCTTGCATTCATTTCCCCAGGCAGAAACCAGCTCTAGATGAATGGCAGATGTCCACCTAACACATGAAACTATGAAAGTCTCAGAAGAAAATAGAGAAGTAACTTTTTGTGTTTTTGGAATATAAATCTTTTACTAAAACAGTTGTCTTTCCATGGTAGTAAAGCTTTGGCATATACAGTATAAAAGTAATCACCAACCATAATTATACCATATTCCTCTTATCAACTGCATACTGTTTTCAATACAATTTTCCATATAAAATATGGGGAAATTGATAAAGAACAGGTAAGAGAAAGATATTTCTGGGTAATTACTAGGATCATTTGGAAAAAGGGAGTACTGTGGATATTTAAAATATCACAGTAACAAGGACATGCTGTTCCTACTGTATCGCGGGCCAGACACTGAAGTGAAAGCAGAAGTGCTTGAGTAACTTTCCTACTTAAAATTTTGGTCATATCATTTCAATGCATTTTGCATCTTGTTGGCTGTATATGCTTTCCTATTGATCCCAAACCAAATCACAAGTCAGAATCGCTTCATTTAAAACACCGAGTGTCATTGGCACTGAATACTTTGAAGCAGAACAGGCAATGTGCAGCTCCCATTCATAAGAAGACTCTCCTAGGGTGATGCTTGGAGAAGCTGTGAGTTGAGCTGAAGCTGGAGATCTTCCTCCAAAGCAAGGGCTAAAGAAAGAGATGAGAACTCTAAGATGGGTCTGCTAACATCACTCCAGTTTCGATGGATCTTGGCAGAGAGACATGCTTGTTCCTCTGGGTTGGAAAGATGTACTCTCGGGAATCTTCTCTATCAGCCTCTATATCTAAAGGCATGAAGCACTCAGCTGGGCAATTAGCATTAGTGTTTGTTCTCTGATGGTATCTCTGAGAACACTAGTTGTAGGAGTGGCCAGTGGAGCCAGTGGAGACCGAGTTTCTCTGCCCCCCATTTTGTGGCAGTTGTCACAGCGCCAGTCCCGCGGACCTCCAAAGCATGTGCAGAGGCAAATGGCACAGAGATATTCCCTCCAGCAGTAAATCTTTGTGACCCCAGATTTGGCAAACGCTTCTTAAATACTATATGCCAATAATGCAAACGGCAAAATAAAACGTCGTTTAATTTCATTTCACGCAAATGTGAAATTTTGTGCTTCAAAAAGGACTCCATTTAGAAGGTAAAAACAATTTTAAAATGGAGAAAATATTTTAAAATCATATATCTAGTAAAGGACTGGTATCCTGAATATGTAAAGAACTCTCGCAACTCAACATTATAAAGCAAAATAACCCAATTTAAATATATGCAACGACTTTGAGTAGATACTTCTCTAAAGTGAGATAGGCATACTACAGGCTGGTTGCAAAAGAAAATTTTAGGCAGCAGTTTCAGGTGAGGAGTAAAAGGAATCCGTTGAAATATCTGCGTCCTGGCAATTCTGAGACCACCCATATTTGGTGTAAAAATAGGTGGCACCAGAGTTCTGAGGAATCTCCACCTTCTTCCAGGAGTTTTCATGAATATTCCACTCCTTGGTTGAAGACACCCAGAAAGGCCACAGCCCGAACCCCGTGCACCTGCCTGTCTCTTGAGTTCCCCTGCACTCTTTTTACTTGAGTATGTACTTTTTCTTTTACAATAAAAGTTAGTCTTTTCTCTATTTTCCTACTGGTCCTTGAATTCATTTTCCCAGGGGTGTCACGGGCCAGATACCGGCTGGGGTGGAGGTCTCATCAGCCTTTGGGGACCTCCCTTTGCCCACTGGCATCAGAAGAGGAATGCAAACATCAGTGAGCCCGGGAAAAGGTGCTCAGTGTCCACAGCCCTCGGGGAAATGCCAATAACACCCTCAGTGGATGCCTCACGCCCCTGGAACGACTGACCCCAAACAGTGAGGGTGGAGGGGCTGTGGCCTGCGTTACTTACAGGGCAGAGAGCAGGAGACAGAGAGTCGGTGGCGTGTGGGGGCTGTGTGCGTGTCACTCTCTCCCCATTTTCTTGGGGAAGGTTCTCCCTGTTCTCAGGCCCTATCTGCTTCCTTCCGCTCCCTTTCTCCTGCCCTCTGTCTGATCCTTCTTTTCCACCCATTTCAAGGTTTTCTCCACCTCTCGACGTCCGTGTTCCGTGCCCCCAGCCCAGCGGAGAAACAGGAGCCCTGGACTGCAAGCGGCGGGGTCGGGGAGACGACACCGGGAAGCCCCTGTCGGACCCTGGACACTCAGGACCTAGTGCGTCCCGGCGCACTCCTGCAGCAGCCACAGGGGTAGGAGGATGGGGAAGAGGGTCCTGGGGGGGACCACAGTCAGAGCCCCAAGGATCTGAGCGGGACGGTGACGTCTCCACACTGAACCGGTGCAAAGTCCCCGCGAGGATGAAGGAGGAACCTCGTGCTCCTCACCCCACCAGGCCCCGCAGTTTCTGAATCCCCCTGACTTAGAAACCGCCCATCCCTTGCTGCGATTGCAGAGTCCTCCCAGGTCTTCCAAAGGCCGTTTTGCCCGGAGGCTGTGAACCCAGAGGCCCGGGGGCATCGGCGGGCAGCGGGGCGCCCGCTCCCGGGTCTCCACCCTGCAGGACCTGGATCCGGAGCTCGGGCGCAGCGGGCGCCCTGGGCGGAACAGGCAGAACCGGAAGGGACGCAGGTGGTGGAAACTGAAACCCCCAAGAGAACTTTCTCGAAACTCATCTGTGGTTGAAATCAGCAATCACTTGCAATATCCCCGCTATGAAAACAGCGTTGGGTAAATATCTAGAACCAGTGCCTGGTCACATCCCCGCATGTCCCTGTGCAGGTTCCGCATCCCCGGATCCTCGTGGCCCCTAAGGAATCTGGCGAGCCCACCCCGTGACAGTTTCCGGGGGTCCCAGCCCCACTCTGCCTTACTTCTTCACCTCCATATATTCAACTATTTCAGGATCATAACCATGAAAAGTCATGTGTGAAAGGCTCCTCCACCCCTGCCTGCGTCCACTCTCATTGGCCACACCCCCAAAACAAAATTTTATTGGGATTCTTCTGTTTTCAGGGAGTGTTTATGTCACTTCAAACGCATGTGAATACATATTCTTAACTCAGACTTGGATAGCTTTGAGTCTTGACGAGCCTTGTCACCCTGTCCTTCAGGAAGCCTGTACCAGTTTCCCTCCCTCTACAGTTGATGTTTCACCATCCTCTGCCCAAGCTGGGTCTTCACAAACACAGACAAGAGTGTAGCCAGCATTGCCATCCCGTGACATGAGACGCTTTAAAGGTGCATTAATTTGCACAGCAATCCTGTGTCTGGAAATTTATCCTACACAATTGAATTGAGATTCATGCAGGCACAGATTCTGCAGCATTTCTTTTCTGTAAAAGTAACTGACTGGAGACCATTTGGATCTTCAACAATAGACACTGGTTACATTTGTTGTGATACATTCTTATGCAATGTCAGGCAGAGATAAAAAGGAAAAGAATCTGTATGTGCCGGTCTTGGAAGATCTTCAAAGTGCGTTATTTTGAAATAGACTCCGCGTGCAGCAGAGTGCCTATGGGCTTATATTTGTTTTAAAAGCCAGCATTGATGCATCTACACATCTCTACTGTTAGTAACAAAAACAGTGTTTCTATAACTTATTGCTAGTGTGTTTGTCCATTTTAGGAAAAATAAATGTAGTTGAAAAGCTATGGTGGCAGGAATTGGTCATCACCAGCCCAGATGCTACACTGCCCTACACATCATCCCAGCTGAGGCTGCCGGAGGAACATAATGTGGAATGCAGTCATGTTTCAGAGAGGAACCTAAAGTCAAACTGGACCAGAAGTCTTGCCAGGACCTCTGCCTCTTCACCCAACCCCACCTGGTCAGGTAGTGACCCTGGAGGGGCTAGGACGATGCTGGGAGGGCAGTGAAGATGGGGAGCCAATGGTGGGAGCATGGTGAACATGGAGAGCCCGGACCCCACAGCATCTGTCTGGAGAGGAGCTAGTGTGATGTGGGGAGCACTGGGAAGGCAGGGAGCCAGGGCACAGCACTCACTGCTCCTCCCATCTAGGACAGGATTCTGGTGGATGATGAGAAAAGTTTCCCATCCCCCAAAGGGATGGTCCACACAGCAAAAACTAGAAAATCCAGATCTTCTAAGGCAGGGAATAGAGCAAGGAATCAAAGACTAAGAGAAGTGTTCATGCCGGAGTGGTTTGAGTGTGAAAATCCAGAACAATGTCCATCCACTGTGCTCATGGGAAGCCTGGAGGACTCCTGTTTACTCGGCATATAAAGAAGACCCTGGGAGAAGGCAGCAGAATGAGAAGAAGCTCAGGGATGCCTGTTGCTGAAGGCCAGGGTTGCAGATAGCAGATGCTGTTTTTGAAATGGGCTCCCAGGAGTAATAGGATGAAAAATCCTAAAACAATAGATCCCAAATGGAGAGCTCTTACCTGTCAGGAGCAGGGAAGGTGCAATGGTGGAAATAATTGGAGAAGTCACAATGCCAGCTCGGGACCTAGGCCACAGAGAGCTATGTCTGTGGCTCATGGAACAAGGGGTTCTAAGAGGCAAACACCACGGAGAGCCAACTTGGATATGGTTGGATTTATATAATTACAACAAGTGACCGTTAAACACAAGGATGGATGGCCTGGAGGCTGAAACGAGCCAGTCCATCAAATCCCAGGCTTCTCTGCCCAATTTGCAGAACCAAGCCACTTCTCAGGCCTTGAATTCATTACTAGAAGGAGACACCAGGTTCCAATAAGGAAGGAGCTTTCAACCCCACAGCAACAGCAATGAATCTTTCTGGCCTTCCCCATAGTTAGTTAGGGCCTCTAGAGTTTGCTGTGACTAGTGATTTTGTAAATATGTAAAAGTGTGCGGAGAATACATTCTCTGTCACAACAACTTCGCTCTGCTATTGTAGCTGAAAAGTACTCACAGACAAGCCACAAACGATGAGGGAGGCTGGACCTGGTTTGAGTGCCCTAGGACCCGGGACACCCTAATCTCCTACAGGTACCAGTGGTTGGAATTTCTAATTGGAGGATCACAAAATGTTCAGAGGTAAGGCAATGACACTTACAGCAGGGAAATCTCAACATTAAAAAGCAGTTCCTGTATGGTTCCGAGCCGTGGCAGAGAAGAGGTCTCCAGCCAGGGGAGGGCAGTGACCACACAGCCTCAGAGCTGCCATCACGGGTGGGCTCCTCACCTTCTAGGTCACTAGGAAGGTAGGTCTGGCAGTGAGAAGATGCAGGTGGTTCTCCTGGGATGGGCAGGAACAGGGCCACAGGGAACCAAGACGCTGCACAAGCAAATGGCCCTGAATCCCCAGGACACCACATGGCTGCACACCCTCACCTTCAGCTCACACCTGAGGCTTCAGGGAGGGTCCCCATAGAGCAAAGAGGCCACTCAGCAGTCAAAAAGGGGAGAGTAAGCTGCAAACCATGGAATCCCCGCCGCCATCACATCCAACCACACAGAAGCCACAGGCAGGATAGAACCCTCTTCTGATTCTTTGACCAGTAGCTGAGACAATACTTGGAGATGACACCCTAGGGGATGGGTCACCAATTGCTGGGACTCTGTAATCCCCTCATTTGGAGTCAGGAAGCTAGGACAGTGTCCAAGTCTGGTCCCTCTGTCATTTGCATGTTGTCCTGGCCTGCTATTGCTCTATAAAAAAATCAGAATTTGACAAAGAGACAGAGAACCCATGGCCTGCAAAACTCAAAGTGCCTCCCACTTTCCCTTTCTAGAAAGGGTTTCCCAACCTGTCTACCTAGTGACTACTCTCTGATGCTGGCTCCCCAGTAGGAAGCACAGGTGGGTCTGGGACCCAAGGGCAGAAGTGGGCACCTCTACTCACCAGTGTTCCCAGGGTCATCCTCTGGGAAATGGTTCTTCCTACCAACCCTTCAGAGGTTCTGTGAAAAGACTGGGGTGTTTGCTGGAGTGTGTCCTCAGGCAAGGGGCAGAAGGTGCCAGGTGTTGTAGGAGGTGGTGTTACTGGTGGAGGGTCTTGACTATGAACCATCCAGGTTCTTGGCGTTTTGAACAAATAATTGGATAAAACACATGAACCAAGCAACAGAATAATAAAGAGGGGAAATGAAAGCACAGACTTATTGAAACACAAGTATACTTAATACTGTGGTAAACAGTGGGGGAAGCCCCTCAAGAATGCAGCTGGTCACAGAATTTTCTGTGGTTTAAATAGGTATCTCTAGTGGTTTCCCCTTGGTTACTTGGTTACACCCTGTGCAAATGTAACAGTGGCCCGCAACCAAGGGACCAAACAGAGGCTGAAGTGAAGTTACGCCCTTTGCAAGACTGCACCCTATGAAGACTGGTTGCAGAAGGGGACCAGTCCGAGTACTTTCTATTTTTCATCTGCCAGGCACGGGAGAGCAGAGGAGGGGACTGTAAAGGGAGTACCCGCTGCTCCTTTTGTTGCCTGGGCACAGAGAGGTGGGGTTTTCCTCTCAATTCATTTCTAAGAAGTCAGAGCAAATCGGCCTTGGTTTCCCTGATCCAGACCCTATTCTCTGGCATCATCGAGGGGCTCCTTCAATGCATTAGGGGGTGAGGTGGGCCTATGGGGTTATAAAGGGTGACAAGGCTGGGTAGAGAGGGAGTAAAAGGATGCGACCTGAGTGGTGGCAGTAAATGGCGAGGGGAGGGTTGGGAAGTGTCTGCTGAGCCCCTGGGTGCAGGTGAGGGTCTGCTGCAAAGTGCAGGGGGAAGTTCAAGGGCAGGGAGGCCTGGGGGTGCTGGAGGGTATCGAGTAGGAGAGACCTGGCTGGGGAGACCCCACCCAGGTGGTGCTGAGGGCAATGAGAGGCAGACACTCAGACAGAACAGCAAAGTGGACCTATCTGGGGGGTCAGCAGCCTCCTGAGCTGAGAGCCTCAGGGGCTGACAGCATGCCAGGCTGAAGGTCCCAGCAGATTCTCATCATGTATGTATTCTCTCTTAAACAGGTGATTCTTATTAATAAACAGGTGTTCTGTATTTACTCATAACGCATGAACATTCCAAGTAGGCAGCTGTTACCCACCTACCACTAGTCACAAACTAAAAGGTATTCTCCTCAGGGGAGCCACGAGGGCAGGGCAAACAAAGTTTCTCAACAGGAGGGTGTGTGAGGTGGAGAGCTGGTAAGAGCAGAGCTGGCCCGTGGCTGTTGGAGGCAGGGGTCTGGGGTTGCATCCCTGCTGGATCATCCCCTTCCCCACTCCTCCAGCCACCCAAGGTGCCCCCTTTCCCTCTCCAGACAAGACCAGGGAAGAGTAACCTCGGTTTACAGCTGCTCTGGGGCCCCAGCAGGATAGAATCTGCTAGAAAACATTTCGTCCCTCCCCACTTCCCTCCTCCCCGCCAGTCCTGACCACAGCTGCGTGCTGCAGCCCAGGGCTCCCGGTTCCCTAAGGTGGGTGAGGCTGGAGAAGGGGAGCTTCAGCAGGACTGCCCGCCCCCACTCGCCCTCTCCAGCCCTCTCACTCCTCCCCTCCTCTTGCCATTGGTTTTTCGCCCTCTTCCAGCCCACGTCCCCGCCTGCGGGATGGAGCGGGTGTGGAGAGAGGGGAAGCAGCCACGGGGACCTGGAGGAGGAGGGAAGAAGCCGGCGAGGGAACTGAGGGGCAGCCGCAATCCACTGAGATCGCCCCCGTCCTTCCAGAAGCCTCCCCTCCTCCCGACCTTCCTACAATCCAAGCCCCCCACGTTCGCCCCCAGACCCCAGCTTAGGGACCATCTGGCAAACTCACTGCCCCGCCCTGCCCGGTACCAGCCCAGCAGCAGAAGCAGAAGCGGGAGGTGAGAACCCAACTCGGCGACCGCTGCAGATGCCACTGGGGACCTGGAGCCGGGAGGGTGACGCACCGGGAGGGAGCTGAGCAGCGACGCTGAGTCCCGGCCGCGCCGCCCAGACTTTCCCAGCGCGGGGCTCCGCGGGTTCCCAACCGCCGGCCAGAGCCAGTCCACGCCGCGCCCACCTGCTCCTTCTGCAGATCCGTCCGGAATCGCTCTGACTCCTTTTTTGTCTCCGCCCCTCACCGCTTCTTTTCTCCTTCCCTTTCCTCCTGACCCCTCCGTTTCCGGTTTCCGTTCCTGATTCCAGACTCATTCCTTTAAACAAAGTTTAAAGGGCAAAGTTTTCCTGCCCCAACCACTCGCCATTTATCCTCCGGGGTCAGTCAAAGGGGCTAAAACAAGCAGCTTGCTGTCCTTCTTCAATGATGTTTTCTAGAAGATTCTATCCTGCTGGGGCCCAGACCAGCTGTAAATCAAAGTTCTTCTTCCTTAGAAAAACTTTGTGGGAACCTCAGTCATGCGTAGACCCCTCCCTCGGCTCCTGCTCCCTGTGGAAACACAATTGATTACCTGATGTAGCAACAGTAGTTCACTAGGTCCTTTTTTTTTTTTCCCAAAAAAAGTTGGGAAGGGATGTAGTATATTCTCAAAGAACTCATGCTTCTAGCAGAGAGGCAAAGAAATGTGTGAGCAACTGTCACGCAGGGAGGTCCGGAAACACTCACTGTGGATCCAGGTCTCAGGGAACAGGAGGGTGCTCTGTATTGTGAGAAGATGAGGGACACACATGAAAGGGGTATTTGTGCCCGGCTTGAAGGATGGCTGGCCCTTGGCCCGGGGGAACAAACCAGCAGAATGCTCTGGCAGTGGAACCACCAGGAACTTTCACTTGAACCTGCTGTGCTGAGCCCCCTGTGTCATCCGTGGACCTGGGCGAGGGCAGCCGCTGAACTGGGGGTTCAGGGCCGATCTCTCTGAGCAGCTTTCTAAACCAGCAAGTGTCTCCCAGGTTGAGATTTTAGGGACGCGGTCCTCAATGCTGGCCTGGTTTCTTTTGGTAAATCTCCATGGGGCGGAGCAGGAGCAAGACATCAGTCTTTAATAATTTTTAAAGTTGTTTAATTTTGGTAGAAACATAAAACATAAAATTTACCATCTTGACCAGTTGTTTACTGTACAATATGTTGATTTAAACCTCTGAAACCCTGCCTGATGTTTCTGTAATAAAACCTCGCCCAGACCTAGCGCGGTGGATCACGCCTGTAATCCCAGCACTTTGGGAGGCCAAGGCAGGTGGATCACCTGAGGTCAGGAGTTTGAGACCAGCCTGGCAAACACGGTGACACCCCATCCCTACCAAAAATACAAACAATTAGCCGACTGTGGTGGCGGGCACCTGTAATCCTAGCTACCCGGGAGATTGAAGCAGGAGAATCCTTGAACCAGGGAGGCGGAGGCTGCAGTGAGCGGAGATCGGGCCTTTGCACTCCAGCCTGGACAACAAGAACGAAATTCCCGTCTCTAAATAAATAAATACAAAATAAAACCTAGCTAGGACTGTAACCACGTGCACCGGGGAATGAGGAAGTAGTGGAGGGGACGCGACCAGGCCCAGGGAAGGGCCCAGGGCGGGGTGAGCCAGGAACCCCTCCAAGCAAGCTGAGGGAGGGAGAGTGTCCCTGGCCCAGGCAGGAATGGTGAGCTGCCACCGCCGCCGCCGCTGAACATTCCTGTGCAAGTTTCTTCACCTTTAATAAAAATTAATGTGATGATTAAATGAGTTGTCGTGGAAGAAACCAAGTCCTGGCAGTATCTTGAGTACTATAGATTTGTAATAATTTTTGAAATTGGAAAGTGCAAGTCTTCCAACATTGCTTTTCTTTTTAAAGATTGGTTTGACAATTCTGTTTTTGTGGAAATTGTGAGATGAGCTTGACAATTTCCGCAGAAACGTCAGCTGAGATTTTAATACGGATTGCAATGAGTCTGTCAATCCAGTAAGCTTCAGGGTTATTGCCATCTTAATAACATTACCTTTCCTATCTATTGGAAAACAGGATGTCTATCCATTTATTTAGCCCAAGAGTTCAAGACCAGTCTGGGCAACACAGTGAGACCCTGTCTCTTAAAATGTTTTTAAATGAGTAATTTAGTAACTTTAGTTGTAATATTTTTAATCAGTTTTTCCATTTATTATTTGATTATATCAAAAGTGGTTAAATCATAAATGGAAAACAAAGATGTTCATTTCATCCAGGTTCTTGAATTTATTGACATACAGTTGTATATAGCATTCTCTTACAATCCTTTTTGTTTCTATAAAGTTGATAGTGATATTTCTTTTTTAATTCCTGGTATTAGTAATTTGAGTATCTTCCTCCACTATTTTCCTAGTCATTTTAGCTTAAGGTTTGCCAATTTGGTTAAACTTTTCAAAGAACCAACTTTTGGTTTTATTGAGTTCTCCAATGTTTTTCTACTCTTTATTTCATTTATTCACACTCCAATTTTTATTTCCTTCCTTTTGTTTATTTGGGGCTTAGGTTGCTTTGCTCTTTATGTTTGTTAAAGTGAAATGTCAAGTTATTAACTTGAGATAATGCTTTCTTTATCCTTTTCTTTCTCAATATATTGGCATTTACAGCAGCAAGTTTTCCTTTAATCGCTACCTTATCTACTTCTTATAAGCTATAATATGCTGTGTATTTGTTTCCAATCATCTCGAAGTATTTTCTAATTTTCTTTGTGAGTTTCCCTTTCATTAATCAGTTTTTAGAGTGTTTAGAAAATTGTTTGTCTTAAAGATGATTTTGCCTGACATTATTAATAGCGATTTCAGTTGTCTTTACTATTGATGTGCTTTATCTTTTCCATATGTTTACATGTAAACTACTTGTATTTTTGGATCTACACTGTATCTTTAGATCATTTTTTAATGCATTCTGAGAATCTTTGCTTTTTCTTTTGAATGTTTAGTACTTTGACATGTAATGGAATCACTGCTGAGGCAGAATGGAATTTACGTCTGCCGCCTTTTTCTTAGTTTTCCATATGCCCTATGCAGTTTTGTTCACCTTTTCTACCACTATTGCTTTCTTTTGTGTTAAATAGATATTTCTACTGCATCATTTCACATTCTTTATTGCTCTTTTGCCTTTTTTATTTAAAAAAGTTATTTTCTTAGTCATTTCTAGGGATTCTAATCAATATCTTAATTTACTACAGCCTAGATTGTATTAAAACCAACTTAATTTTAACACGATAGAAAATCTCTGCTCCAATATTGCTTTGCTTCTTCCTCCATCTTTGTGGTATAAAAATGATATATACCGGTGGCTCACAGCTATAATCTCAGCACGTTGGGAGGCTGAGGTGGGCAGATCACGAGGTCAGATCAAGACCACCTTGGCCAACATGGTGAAACCCCATCTCTACTTAAAAAAAAATACAAAAATTAGCCGGGTATCATAGTGGGCACCTGTAGTCCGAGCTACTGGGAAGGCTGAGGCAGGAGAATTGCTTGAACCCAGGAGGAGGAGGTTGCAGTGAGACGAGATCGTGCCACTGCACTCCAGCCTGGCGACAGAGTGAAACTCGGTCTCAAAAAAAAAAGAAAGAAAAAAAATGATTTACACATAAATTATATGGTATGTGTGTAGCAAAGAATAATCACCTGCCACCTCCACCCCCTCCCGCCAATCCCAGAGGATGCTGGGTATGAATCCTTGGAACCTCTTCCCTGGGTTACATGGAAAGGGGAGTAAAGGCTGCAGATGGAGCTGTAGTTGCTCATAATCTTCCCTGGAGATGGGTGATTTTCTGGATTTCCCTTGGGGGTCCAATGTAATCACAGGATCTTTGTAGAGAAAGAGGCAGATGGAAGAGGGAGAATGAGATGGGGGGGCACCCTTAGGACCCAGCCTGGTGGAGCTCCATTTGAAGGTGGGGAAATGGGCCCTGAGCCATGGATGTGGGCAGCTGGAGAAGCTGGAAAAGGCAAGGAGGAGACAGTTCTCTCCAAGAGCCTCCCAAAGAAACACAGCCCTGACAGTGCAGTGATGTTAGCCCAACAAGACCCATTCCAACTTCAGATCTCCAGAACAGTAAGACAACACATTTGTGGGTTGTATTGTGTTTTGTTTTGTTTTGTTTTGTTTTGTTTGTTTTGTTTTGTTTTGTTTTGTTTTGTTTGTTTTGTTTTGTTTTGTTTTGTTTTGTTTGTTTTGTTTGCAACCTCCACCTCCTGGGTTCAAGCGATTCTCCTGCCTCAGCCTCCCGAGTAGCTGGGGTCACAGGCGCTGGCCACCACCAAATTTTTGCATTTTCATTATAGACGGAATTTCACCATGTTGGCCAGGCGGGTCTTGAACTCTCAACCTCAGGTCATCCACCTGCCTTGGCCCCCCAAAATGTTGGGATTACAGGCATGAGCCACTGGGCTGGGCTTAATAAGATATGTTTTAAAGTGGTCATTGCTTTAGGGGGAAAAAGTTCAGGTGAAGAAGATCCAGGATTGCCTGGCCAGGCAGAGGTCTTGCACTAGGAAACAGGTGCCTCTACATTTAAAAATGATTAAGATGAAAAATTTCACATTACATGGATTATACCACAATTTTAAAAAGGAAAGAAAGAAGGAAATGAATTAAAGTATTCCAATGGGAGGGGCAGGCATGGAAGGGTGCACCTGGAGCGGGTGCGGGAGTGGGCCTGGCAGATGCCTGAGCAGCAGTCCATGCTGAGGGGAGGGCAATGCAAAGTCCTGAGGCACAGAGACAACTGCAGGGCTCTGAAGACCAGTGAGGAGGCCGAGGAGGCCGAGGGTGGGAGTGAGAGCTGAGCGGCAAGGGGGCAGCGTAGAGGACAGCTGGCCAGGCTGCGCAGGACTCCCCAGGCATCAGTGGTGACTTTGGTTTTACTGAAAGAAAAGGGGAGCTTTGGGAGGGTTTGCAGCAGAGGAGGGACGTGCGTGGTGAGGTTCGGAAGGATCACTCCGGCTGCTCTGTTGTCAGTAGCCATTTGGCAGCTGGGGACAGGTACGGGGGCCAAGTAGGCTGGGCCTTTCTCCGAGCTTGGCAACCCCTTCACCATCTTATCCACCTCCCTATCCATCCACCCATCCATCTGCCACCCAAATTACCCACCTGTCTACTATCATTCCTTCAACCACCTACTCACCCGTCCACTTCCCCTCCCACCTTTCTATTCATCCATCCATTTGTCCACCCAGGCATTCAATTAGCATTCACTGTGTATCTATTGCTCTCCAGTCACCATATAGAGCAGACCTGGACAAGAAGAAAAGCTGATCGCCAACTTCTTGTGATTTTTAATCTACAAAGGGAAACTAGATAACTGAAGAATGAAACTTTACGGCAAAAGATAGTTTGTGTCATACAGGTGACACAATCACCCATTGGACTGCAATCACCCTGACCAGGAGGACAGGGCCCAAGAACCAGGGTTGGGGACTAGATGACGGTGTGGTCAAATAATAGATGTTTTATTTCTAGTTCAAAGAAGAGATAGGAAAGAAGTCCAGCTAATAGGTGATTTTTTAAAAAATTCTTCACAGCCTTACCACATAACCTCTAAATCTTCAGTAAAGTTGGCTCCATTCACAAGTAGCTGGTGTCACTTTGGTGGGGGCTTTGTAAGGAAGTGGGCAGGTGTCTTTCAAGGAAGATGCAGGAGAAGAGCTGGTCTTCCAGTTGTGGAGGGGAATGCAGTTACAAGAAGAAAACAGTGAGGTTCAATGAAACACAGTGGAAACACGAGCTCAGTTCAGAGGCAGGAGCTCCAGGCCTCTAGAGAGCAGGATGATCCTAAAGCGTTTGCACAGAAACCAGGCGATAGAGGGCACCAGCACCCTCCAGACATGAAGTAGGGCTGCTGTCACCGCTATGCCAGGACCTGCAGAAATCTAAACCCTGAAAAAAGGTGGGGCCCCTACCTACATATCAAGGAAAACATATATATGCTATTACATGCTGGTCTCCAACAACTGCTAAAATTACACTAAATCCTTTCTAGAATTTCATGGCTGGGACTTGAGCCTGGTCTTGGTCTGTTCACTGATGACGAATCCAGTACTGATCAAGGAACACTATCCTAGAATGACTCACAAGAGACAGTTGACAGGTGATGCCACCAGGTTTACATGGTGGGTAGGTGTTCTGCTAGGCAGGCCTCTCCACCCCCAGGGGGACTGAGCTGGTTTCTGCTCCTGAGACAGTTTGCCCAGACTCTGAGAAAGCAGTCACCTCAAGCCTCTCCAGCCTAGAGAAGGCAGAAGGACAAACGTCTCCTGCTGGCACAAGGTAGGGAGTGGGGGGTGGCCGGTGTTCCAAACACCAGTGCAGAGGGAACGTGTGCATGTTTGGGAGTGAAGGAGGCAAGCAGGGGCTGGGGTGGTGAAAACCCATCTGCAATGGTAGACCAGTTGCTGGTTGTTTGCAGCTAGTTTGATTAATACTGGGGTGTGCTTGGGGGTGAGAGAAAATCTCAACCCTTTAAGAGTACAGAGTTTGAATGGGTTATGAATAGTGGGAGAGGGGAGAATGGAGATGGGAGAAAATGCAGGAAGTGGGAGGGGCACCAGGAAGAAAAGGAAAAGCAAAACAGGCAGGGAGGAGAAGGGAAGAGGAAATTGGAGGAAGGGAGAAGGAGCTCACATAACCTCCAACCATCTTGCTCACACCAGAGAGGTTTTTTTGCAGGGGCAGTGTGGATAGGAGAGGAGAGAGTTTATTCAAAGTTAACTTTGTTTTCAAATGTCTCCTGTTATTTTTCAATAAATAATTATATTTTGAATACTTGAAAAACACTCCCTTCACGAAGTTCTTCTTTAATTGGGTCTTTACAGGCCTGTCCTTTGCTGTGCCTCTGCTGGGCACTGCCCACAGCCACACCGTTGGACAACATTTC
>PVKP010036532.1:0-22395 GCA_004027715.1 Plecturocebus donacophilus | reverse complement strand
TGCCACTACAAGTCCTCAATGCAACATTTACTCAGCTGTCTTGAATTGCCCTCTTGTTACCACACAACCGGTGTTTACACACATGGATTTATACATGCTGCTGCTTCCATCTGGAATATGCTCCATCCCTTTTTCAATTGGCAAAGTCTGACTTGTCCTTCAAGGATTACTTCAAATTCTATCTCCCCTCCATCTCCTAAGGAGAGTTAGCTCTTCTGTACCTCTGGGTTAGCACTAGGACACAGCTTGTTGCATAATAGGTGGATAATAAAGATCAATTTATCATATTATTTTCTTTCAGATTCTGAATTATCCAAAAGTAAAGAGAATGCTTCATTTCTTCTAGGACTCTGTTGCCTTCCATAGTGTCTGGGAAGGCATCATGCATAAATCTGATGAATGGATGACCAAAACCAAATTGGACTTTGGGAACTGAAAAGTAAGATTATGGCTACTTTTGGCTGGCAGCACATTTTTTATTCCTGGGCAATTCTCTAAAGAATTAAATAATATACAGCTTTGTACTCACACTCACCAGTAGACATAATCCCTTGTTTACTAGCAAAAATATTTGTAATTTCACTCAAAGGTATTATATTTGTGATTACAAATCAAAAAATTATGGGCCTTACTTTCTGTATTATACAGGACTTAGATGAGTATAATCTATATGGTAGGTATCCAAAGTTAAACACATTTTCCATTTCTGAAATATGTCTAAAACCAATGTGTTTCAATCCTGAATGTATATTTCTGAAATAACTAAGAAAATTATTTTTTTATTTGAACATAAACACACCCAAACACACATACAAAATTATTGAAATATGCAATTATATCCCAATTGTGCTATGTGTAACATGAACTGACACACACACAAAAAAATGTCAAAGTCACTTCCCACAGTTACCAACTTAAACATAGAATTTTCTTTCTTTCTTTCTTTCTTTTTCTTTTTTTTTTTTTTTTTTTTTTTTTTTTTTTTTTTTGAGATGGCGTCTCACTCTTGTCACCCAGGCTAGAGTGCAGTGGCATGATCTTGGCTCATTGCAACCTCTACCTTTCAGGTTCAAGCAATTCTCCTGCCTCAGCCTCCCAAATAGCTGGGATTACAGGTGCCCACTATCATGCCCTGCTAGTTTTTGTATTTCTAATAAAGATGGTGTTTCATCATGTTGGTCAGGCTGGTCTCAAACTCCTGACCTCAAGTGATTCACACACCTTGGCTTCCCAAAGTGCTGAGATTACAAGCATGAGCCACTGTATCCAGCCAATTTCAACATAGAATTTTCTACAACTTTATCATACATATCATACAAATGAAGAAGTTAAATATTCTCTCCTTTCTTATTATAAAATATTCTGATAAGTACAATTCAGTCTTATTTATATCGCTCAAAATTTGCAGTTTCTTTAAGTCTCAGGGTCATCTGCCATCAGTGCCAGCATAGCAATCCCTTGATCCACATGTGTTATAGTATTTTAATCCTTATTAAGTTCCCCTGTGCAGCACTTCACAAGTATTTCTGAGAATCTCTCTGGGATGATTATGCATCCAAAATCTGAACTGCTTGTCATATGGATCCAGACATGTAGGTATTTTGCTTATATCACTACTCTACTCCCTGAAGGATATCTGCAACCATCTTTTGCCTGTTTCTTCTTTCTGTTGACCTGTGTCACTTCTTTCCAACTCTGGAACATCTCAAGGCAGAGTTAAGAACAGGTCATAAAGAACAAGAAGATTTCACTGATCTGAGGATAACAGAGGGGAATTAGAAGGCATGAAATCAAACCTACTATTGACTACTAAAATGCCTTTTGCTAGCAGTATAAATCATCCTCTTTCTAAAAGTGACTGTTATCAGCCACCCCTCCACTTTGCCTGGTAGTTGTCATGTCTGGTAGGGAGGTAAGCTTTTCCCTGACACATGTGCCTCTAACTATGCCTCCTTACCCAGAGACTGAGCTCTACTTTCCTACTTTTCTGAGGACCAATGGAAATGGGAAAATACACTTTCCTCATTATTTTTCCTCAATTAAATTCTGTCTTTTTTAGGGAAAAGCAAATCTTTTACATTAAAAAATTAATTGTGTCTTTACTAAAATTCTGCAATTCAGAAGATAAGTTTTATCTTTCTTGCATAAATAAATGACTAATTTAGGTTGCTTACCACTCATCTCTCTAAAACAATGGCCTAGCTCAATTTCACAGATGACTCCACACCATTGTTTAGAACAACTGGAAAGTTGCTTCAGTTTTAAAAAGCAGTTTTAGCCCCACCATCACTGCCCACATCTCTGCCCTTCCAAACCATAATCCCTCCAAAACACTGTGGTTCATATTAACCCTGTAATTCATATTTAATAGGAAGAGACAATCAATTACACATATGAATCAATGAGGAAAAACAGAAGAGTCATTCTACTGTTTACTGTTACATGAAAATAAGAGTTCTAATTCATTAGAAATACAGATGAGAAAGTTAAATATTGTCTTCCTTCTTATTATAAAATGATTTTGGAAAGAACAATGCAGTGATGTTATATACTCTTGCAATGATCTCTAGTAAGACTCATAATTTTTGTAGATTTTTCCAGAATAATCCCAATTTGCTACCATCAATGTAGTTTTACTTGAAAATCCGCTTTGGAAATTACAATAAGGCTCTGACTGGAGCTGAATTTGCAAATGGCTTAGGAAGAAACTTTATTTCAGACTACCCTAAATGTATCAAAATATTTAAAGCAATTGGCAAAGGCAGTGAGCCATTCTCTCTCAGGTACATGAATATCACAGGGAGAGGGCTGAGTGTTTAGGTGAGTTTTGCTAAAGGCAATAACTGTAAGTTAAATGTTGCTCCATAGTTTCTAATTACAGTTTGTAATTTCTGGAGATTGAAACTCTGATAATTTTCTAGATAATGAGCTAAATGGCTTTGGAAATGGTATTATAATCATATTGAAAACTGGAGCTATTAATATATATTTGCATGTTATTTATAAAATACTAATAGAAATATGATGAAAAATTACAAATAACAATAATAAACTGTGGCATTATTACTGTCATAAAATTTTGTCATATTGTTGATTTGTATGTGTTACTCTCAAAATGAATATTAAACATTATGTTATTTAAAATCAGTTGCATAGCTATCACTTGTGTATTAAAATATGGGACTTATAACAGAATTCAAGAAACACCTGTTTCCGTTCACATCATTTCTCCAGGATAGCTACATAATTTTTATCATTAAAATTCCAATTCTGTAAACACTAGATGACACAAAAAATTTGTGGAGAAAAACACAAACATAAGATTCGTCTTTTTAAGTAGATTCTATCCATTATAAAAATAATGCATATTTCCCTCAAGAGAACTGGAAAAATTTAGAAATACCCAAATAAGAAAATTCAAAAATAAACAAAGTTGAAAATACCGAAAGAAGAAAATTCAGAAATAAACAAAGATCAATTATGGTTATGAGGCAATTTCATAACCATAATATTTCTGTTCTATCATTTGCATTTGCATGTCCACTGCATATTTTGTTTGATAATGAACAAGCTATAGAGAGGGTTTTGGATAAGAGGCAAATAATAGTTATTTATTTCTAGTTTCAAAGATCATAAAATATCTCTGGTTATTTAACACTTATTTATTTTATTTTTTATGTTTTGTTTTAGAAAAAGAGAGAAAAGGAGAAAGAAAGAAAGAAACAGCAAAAGAAAGAAAATAAAGAATGAAAGAGAGAAAGAAAGAGGAAGAGAAAGAGGGAGAGAGAATGGGATTCTTGTTTTATTGACAAGGCTAGAATGCAGTCTAAAAACGGATATTAAAAACCTCTTTTATGCCAATAATTGTGCTTAACAATGGAGACAGGAAGGAATAGGGGATGAAAATAACAAATAAGCAGCCAACCAATACTTTATTTAAAGCTGTGAAATGCTATGCAATTGCTGAGGAGTGATTTACTTCCAATGATGGGGTCACTTTTAAAATAGGTATGTGATATTGAGATAAATGTATGTTTTGTGGATTTGGGGAAGAGAGTTCTGTAAATATTTGTTAAGTCTAGTTTTTCCAGATCTGAGTTCAAGTCCTGGATATCCTTGTTAATTCTCTATCTCAGTGAACTGTCTAATATTGACAGTGTAATGTTAAAGTCTCCCACTATTACTGTGTGGGAGTCTACGTCTCTTTGTAAGTCATTAAGAACTTGCCCTATGTATCTGGGTGCTCCTGTAATGGGTGTGTATATATTTAGGATTGTTAGCTCTTCTCGTTGAATTCATCCTTTCACCACCATGTAATGTCCCTCTTTGTTTCTTGTGTTCTTTGTTGTTTTAAAGTCTGTTTTATCAGAGATGAAAATTGCAGCTTCTGGTAATGCTAACTGGCGGTTTTGCCCATTAGTTGATGTAGATTCTTCATTATGGTGATGCTCTTTACCTTCTGGTATGTTTTTGGAATGGCTGATACTGGTTGTTCCCGTCCATGTGGAGTGCTTCTTTCAGAAGCTCTTGTAAAGCAGGCCTGGTGGTGATGTAATCTCTGAGTACTTGTTTGTTTGCAAAAAATTTTATTTCTCCTTCACTTATGAAGCTTAGTTTGGCCGGATATGAAATTCTATGTTGAAAGTTCTTTTCTTTAAGGATGTTGAATGTTGGCCCCCACTCTCTTCTGGCTTGTGGGGATTCTGCTGAGAGATCTGCTGTGAGTCTGATGGGCTTCCCTTTGTGAGTAAACCGACCCTTCTCTCTGACTGCCCTTAGCATTTTCTCCTTCATTTCAACCCTGGTGAATCTGATGATTATGTGCCTTGGGGTTGCTCTTCTTGAGGAATATCTTTGTGGTGTTCTCTGTATTTCCTGGACTTGAATATTGGCCTGCCTTGCTATGTTGGGGAAGTTTTCCTGAATAATATCCTGAAGAGTATTTTCCAGCTTGGATTCATTCTCTGTCACATTCAGGTACACCTATGAAACGTAGATTAGGTCTTTTCACATAGTCCCATATTTCTTGGAGACTTTGTTCATTCTTTTTACCCTTTCTTCTCTAATCTTGCCTTCTTGTTTTATTTCACTGAGTTGATCTTCGAACTCTGATATCCTTTCTTCTGCTTGATCAATTCAGCTGTTGAAACTTGTGCATGCTTCACGAAGTTCTTCTGTTGTGTTTTTCAGCTCCATCAACTCCCTTATATTCTTCTCTAAGTTGTCCATTCTTTTTAGCATTTAGTTAAATCTTCTTTCAAGGTTCTTAATTTCTTTGCATTGGGTTAGAACATGTTCTTTTAGCTCACAGAAGTTTCTTATTATCCACCTTCTGAAGCCTGATTCTGTGAGTTCATCACACTCATCCTCTGTCAGGCCTTGTTCTCTTGCTGATGAGGAGCTGTGATCCCCGGTAGGAGGAGAGGCATTCTGATTTCAGGTGTTCTCAGCCTTTTTACACTGGTTTCTTTCCATTTTTGTGTATTTATCCACCTGTCATCTTTGTAATTGCCGACTTTCAGATTGGGTCTCTGAGTGGATGTCCGGCTTGTTGGTTATGAAGTTTTTTCTGTTTCTTAGTTTTCCTTTGGTGGACACCCCTTCCCCACAGAGCTGGGCCTTCCTGGGTTCAGCTGTGCTTGCTCTCAGTCCTTCCAATTGCTGTTCTCCTTGTAGGAATGGGACCAGCGGAGATCGACAGGGCACCCAGTTTCATATACTCCACACTGAGAAGCGCCGTGCCAGCCAAAAGAGTCACGCTGGTGACCTGTGTGGCTCCTTCACTGGGAATCTCCCAGTTTGTGGGCATCACAAATTCATCTGCAGTTGCAGCATCCACTTGCTCTCTGCACTTTCACTGGGAGTTACAATCCTGAGCTGCTGCTACACGGCCATCTTGGATCTCTCTCCACCTGGTAATGAAGTTTTTCGGTTTCTTAGTTTTCCTTTGGCAGATGTCCATTCCCCACAGAGCCGGACCTTCCCGGGTTCGCTGTACTTGCTGTGAAACTCTCAGTCCTCAGTGCTTCCAATTGCTGTTTTCCTTGTGGGAATGGGACCAGCCAAGCCCATCCATCCATATACTTTGCACTGGGAAGCGCCGTGCTGGGACACTGGCAAAACAGCCATGTCGGCCAAAAGAGTCACGCTGGCGACCTGTGTGGCTCCTCTGCCGGGAATCTCCCGGTCTGTGGGCAACAAAAATTTGTCAGAAAGTGCGTCGTTCACTCATTCTCTGTGCTTTCACTGGGAGTTACGTTCCTGAGCTGTTGCTAATCAGCCATCTTGGATCTCTCCTCCTTTAACATTTATTTTTAAAGCCTTCAAATTATTTCAAAATTCCTTAGATTTTGTAGAGGGAAAAATTACTTTTCTTTTTAAATTTTCTGATAAAAAAATGACATTCATTATTCTGGGAATGTATTTAAAAGAAGATATATCTGCAGTTCTAAGCTTCACCCTGAGGCTATAGAAACCACTCTATAAAGTACAATTCAAGTGAATTGAAGTTGAATGTCACAAAACATTCAAATAGACCTACAAACATTTTATACCTAGATATTCCTGATCTTGGCTTCTTAATTCTGTTTTTTTTTTTGTTTGTTTGTTTGTTTTTTTTCATACAGCTTCATGATAATTGAGTACAATTTGAAAACCCTTTGCATTATCTTTGGGTATAATTATCTCAGAAAATTTCTGTGTTATCCTATAATTTGAAATACAAAAAGAATTGTCGTGAATTGATGAAGAATAAGCTTAACTGTGTTATCTTCATATATTTTGCGTTGGAGAGGACAAGTCTGGCGTAAAACAATCTTTGATTCTTTTTCTTTCTTCTACGTGGTTATTTGTAAAAATGTTTTATATTTTTGTAACTAAAACCATTTTTTCAGTATCTACAAAGATGTGGTTTCTTGTTATTGATATCTTGGTACTGTGTTTAAAACTCTTATCTGAATCTACATACTCATCCCATTTCCTCTCATTCAAGAGCAACAAAGCAATCCCTTCATTTTTACTTTTAAGATTTTTGTTTTTATTTATTTCTTTTATAGTTTCTTTTATAGTTTGTTTGTTTTTGTTTTTGAGAGGGAGTTTTGCTCTTGTTGCCCACACTGGAGAGCAATGGTGAAATCTTGGCTCACTGAAGCCTCCACCTCCCAGGTTCAAGAAATTCTCCTGCCTCAGCCTCCCTAGTAGCTGGAATTAGAGGCATGCACCACCATGCCTGGCTAATTTTGTATTTTTAGTAGAGATGCAATTTTCCATGTTGTTCAAGCTGGACCTCAGGTGATCTGCCTGCCTTGGCCTCCAGAAGTGCTGGAATTACAGGCATGAGCCACTGTGTCTGTCCTATTTTTATAATTTCTTAAATGTTTCTTTTTAAGACACTTCTATTGCAAACATCTCTCATCTATCCATCTATATCCATTTATTTACTTATTTTATTATATATTCTGAATGAGATTTTAAAATTCATGCTATGTATAAATTATATTCTTTTTCTCTGTCAATATATGCCTTTTTGCATGAATAGATTTTTATTACATCCTTAAATTAGTTTTTCCTATTTAAAAATTTAATATATTCATTTTTTTCATCTCATGAGGTTTTTGTTACATTTTTTATATTCTGCCTATATTTTATGGAGAACAAATAACTTTACAACCTTTTGAAATTTTCAGTTTTCTAAATTTTTTAATATCTCTTGCAATAGGTAAGTTTTAAGAAGTGTGCTTCAGTTTCCAATTGTATGTTAGAACCACTGTAAAACTTTTAAACAGAAATCATTCATCATCACTCATAAGTCTATGGTTGACTGTGAGTATTAGCTGATATAAAATGGGACTGACTGGAGCATATTGGGCATTTATTGTATTTGTGACCAATTGGCTGGCTCAGACTTACTTTTCTCATGATGATGACAGATATGCAAGAGGGAAAGCTAAAGCATACAAATCCTCTTAGACACAGGCTCACAAGTGATATGCTGTCTCTTTCAACTGAGTCTATTGGCCAAATAAAGGGGTGGGAGTTTATACTTTTGTCCAGAGCAAAGTCAAAGGATGAAAAAATACATTCTGCCTTTATGAAATGCATTCTAAAGTTGCATTGCAAAGGGCATGTGTATAAGGGTAGGTGAAAAATTCAAGCAAATAATGAAGTCTACTAAGAGTGCTATTTTTATTTAAGAATTCTTATGTGGCTTTCTTTTCCTTATAACAAAGTACATCTATGAGTATTACTCCTTTTTCTTTTTGAAATTAATCTTTGAACAAATTATAATATAACCAGATTAAATGGTTATCAACAGATATGTTGTATTAATTGGACTTAGCTAGAGTCTTTTTGTTCATTTAGGTGCTGGTAAATGTCCTTCTCATATCTATTGGAATATTTCAGATTGTGGGGTGCAGCATCCTACCCAATTCCCAGTGTCTAACAGGCATTCATGTAATGTGTATTAGCAAAACTGAATTGCAGTTGTTGCCATTCTTCCTTACCTGGCTCTCTGTCTCTCAAGATAGATGGAGTTGTGCTTCTAGGACTCGCTGTTGCCATTCTGCTTAAACTATGTTCAAAAACAGCATCTCCCAGAATGTAATGTACCTCCACCATCTCTCTGTGCTTCCTACTTACAAATCACATTACCCTTTGCTCTTTTGTTTTCTATGACTTACACCATTTAAAGTAGATATAAGAAAAGATATATTGTTAGAGAAATTGAAAGAATAATAAAACTATCCAAGGTTCTATCTTAAGATAAATATGAGTTTCAAAGAAAGTCATAGATATGCAGAAATTGTGCATTTTGAATTCAAAACCAACTTAAATGGAAAAAGATGAAAGGTTTTTTTTCTATGTATGTTAAGCAGGTAGTCTCTCTAGCTGCTCAGCATGGGCTCAGTACTATTCAATGCTTCATAGGAGTTATCTTCAGAGACTAATATTTTGGCTGAATTTTCAATTCTAGCTTCAGCCATAATTGTGAATTTTCATCTTTTCCAGTCTCCTTGTAGGAATTATATGTGTAATTTGAGAATCCCTATAGAAGAGGCTATTTTCCAAACACCATTTTAAAACAGTAATCAAAATCCATAAAGGCATTAAGTTCTGACTGGCTAAACTGAGCTTAACTATTTGATTAATATTTTCAGAGACACTTGAGTGATATGATTCTTAAAGGTATGGAAAAGGCTCTCCCTGTCCCTAATATCTCCTATGACAGTTCACAGTAATGTCCATGAAAAATCATATAAAGACATACCAGTACAAAAATATCATTAATGCATGAACAAACTTACTATCAAGATCATCTTTGAATGACGAGTGAGGTGGGGGAAAAGAGTAACTATCATCTCAGGGCAATGGGCAGTCTAATAGTTTATATAGCAACTGGTAAGGTTGGGGTATATTCAGTCAATAACCACGTTAAATTGCTAAAAATATCTCTACATATAGGAAACAGGTAAGGTTATGAGGTTTCTTATGGTCTCTACCATGTAGCTAGCTAGAATGTGAGTATTTTAATGGCCTGGACTACCTCTCAATTTGGTCCAGGTCAGAATAACACAACAAATGTCTGATGACTCCATGAAATCAAAATTATGTTGTGTTTCTTCTCACAGAGTTCTTCCATTCCAGTGCTGTTCTAGCTAACAGGATATAACATATCAACCTCGTCTCAATATAGCAAAGTCAAAGTATGGTTTCAGCATTTACCATACCTATCAACTGTGATCACAGAACCTTAAATTTCTGTTGTTAGTCATTGAAAAGGAGTCACCATGATGGAATCAAGGCAGAGTGTTGGGCAGTTTAGAATGATGATAAAACTGGGCTAAACAGGAAAAGGGAAACAGGGAATTGATTTAACTCAAGGGTGGTTTAACATAAGGAAATAAATTAGTACAATGCACTGCATTAATACAACAAAGGGATAAATACATGATCATATTAATTCACATAGAAAGGACATTTGACAAAATCCAACACTCTTTCATGATAAAAACACTCGAAAAACTAGAAGGTGAAGGAAATGTTCAACATGATAAAGGACATTTACTGAAAACATCAACTAACATCATAGGACATTTGTAGAAACCCACAACTAACATCCTCTTCAACGTTAACTGAAAGCTTTTCCCATAAGATTAGAAACACAAAGATAATCATATTTGCTTCTGCTATTTAGAATATTACGGGAAGTTCTAGATGTATGGAAATTAGACAACAAAAATAAAAAAAAGGCAACTGCGTTGGAATGAAAGAAGTTAAAACTTCCTTTATTTACACATGATATAATATTTTTTTGTAAAAAGTCTTATAATTCATAAGATAGCTACTAGAGTTAATAAACAAATTTAGCAAAGTTTTAAATTGCAAGATCAACACACAAAATCAGTTGATTTTCCACACACAATGAACAATCTGAGAAAAATATTGAGAAATCAATTTCATCTGTGATAGCCTTCAGAAAGATAAAATATGTGGAAAGAAATTTAACCTACATTCAACTGAAAACTACAACATGTTATTTAAAACAGACAACATAAACAGAAGATCATTTATGTTCATGGGTCATAAGACTTAATATTATTAAGAATTCAATATTACCCAAAGCAATCTACAGATTTAACATGATTCCTATAAATATTCCAATAGCCTTTTTTGCAGAAATGGCAAAGGTGATTCTAAACATCATATAAATTGCAAGGGGAACTAAATAGCCAAAACAATCTTTAAAAATGAGAATATTGTTGGAGGACTTACATTTCTCAATTTCAAAATTTTTTGTAATGCTACAGTAATCAAAACAGTGTGTCACTACTAAAAATATAGGCATAGAAATAAATAGAATAAAATTGGTAGTCTAGAAACAAAATCATACACACATAAGCTGGGCACAATGATTCACATCTGTAATCCCAGGGCTTTGGAGGCTGAGGTGGGTGGATCACCTGAGGTCAGGAGTTTGAGACCAGCCTGGCCAACATGCCAAAACCCTGTATCTACTAATACAAAAATTAGACATGCATGGTGGAGTGTGCCTGTAATCTCAGCAGCTGAGGCTCAAGAATCCCTTGAACCTGGTAGAAGAAGTTGCAGTGAGCCGAGATTGCACCACTACACTCCAGCCTGGGCGACAGAGTGAGACTCTGTTAAAAAAAACAACAATCATAGACATATAGCCAATTGACTTTTGACAAAGAGGCAAAGTACAATTATTAAATGTAAAAGCAAAGAATAGTCTTTTCAACAAATTTTGGTGAAAACTGGATAACTACATGTAAAAGAATAAATTTGGATTTCTACCTCATATCGTATACAAATAGTAACAAAAAATGGAACAATAACTAAATATAAGAACTAAAATCATAATAATCTTATAAGAAAACATAGGCTATATTTTCATAACCTTAGATTTAAAAATGTATTTTTAAATATGACATAAAAAGCCTAAGCAACAACAGAAAATTAAACTTCATCAAAACAAAAAATACAACTTTTATGTATTAATACACATTATCAAGAAAGTAAAAAGATGACCTACAGAATGGAAGAAAATAGTTGGAACTCACATATCTGAAAAGTGTTTGGTGTTTAGTGTTCAGAATATATATATATATATATATATATATATATATATATATATATAATTTCTACAACTCAGCAACAAAATGAATAACGACCCAAATGAAGAATAGGCAATTGACTTGAATAGATACTTCTTAAAAGAAGACATAAAAATCAGCAGTAAGCACACAAAAAGATGCTCATGATCACTAATCATCAGGGAAATGCAAATCAAACTCACATACTACTTAACACCTACCAGGTTGGCTACAAAAAGAAATAAAAAGGAAAATAACAAGTGTTGGCAAGGATATGAAGATACTGGAACCCTTTTGTGTTGCTGATGGTAATGTGATATGGTGCAGCTGCTCTATAAAACAGTTCGGCTGTTCCTCAAATAATTAAACAGAATTCTCAGACAAAATGACAAATATTGTGACATCATTTATATGAAATACAGTTACACATAGCTTAATGACAGAGATGCACTCCGAGAAATGTGTTGTTAGGTTGTTTCACTGTTGTGCAAACACGTAGAGTGTATTTACTCAAATACTGTAGGCAGTTGTAACACAATAGTAAGAATTTGTATATCTAAAATAGAAAAGGTATGGTTAAAAATACACTATTATATTCTGTGGGACCACCGTGGTATATGTGGTTCATTGACTGAAGCGTTGCTATGTAGCACATGACTGTATATAAAATAAGCACATTCATAATTATGGAAGGTAAATTAGAGGTTTCTAGGGGATGGGATAAAGTGAAGTGTAGAGTTGTTATTTAATACATGTAGAATTTTTGTTTAAGATGTTTAAAATGCTTTGGAAATAGTGGTAAAGGGTACAAAACACTGTGAATATAATTACACTGAATTGTACACTTAAAGATAGCTAACATGTAAAATTTTGTTATATATATTTTATCACAATTTCAAAAATTACATATTAAATTGGATTCTAGTAATGTGCCACTTTATAGACTAGTTACTCTTTGTTAACAAGAACCTAACAAAGTGGCTGATTCAAGAAAGTTCTTGCATTTAATAAGTGTAAATTAGTAACTGACCCAGTTATGAAATAAATGAATGAATGTATATGTGATGATTGTGATATTTCTATATAAAGAAAGTAGATAGGTCTTATATAGATTCCTGGTATGTCTACAACTAAGATTATGTGACACCATGTATTTTGCAATTTGCCTCACATAATATTTTTGGAAAATAAATTGTATTGCAATAATTGGAAACATCATGTAATACATATTTTAGAATTGAACCATAGAGAGAGAAACTGATACATGAAAAAATTTTCTAATAACATTAATCATAAGATCCCGTACTAATATATTTGGTAAATTTCCTCCAATAAAAACACCTTTCACGTGTTTATCTAATTTGATCCTACAAATAATTTCACTGAATTAGTTGGTTATGATTATTACACTCAGCCAAGACAAGAGTAACCTAAAGTCAAGATAAATTCAGTGATTTATCAAAACCTTTTAGTAAATTAATGGCAGAGATAGGGCAAGAACTCACATAGCTAAAATTAAGAGTTGCTGATAAATTCTATCCCCAGAGTTTCTGTATGTTAACCTAGGAGACTGGGTATTTATGAGTCTCTGTGGGAGGAAAGACACTGTGAGAGTCTCTGTGAGATGGCCCTATTCTCGAGTACCCTTTCTCCTAAGTAGCAAACTTATGGCTGGCTTGTGCAACTATCAGAAAAGACAGAGTTCAAGGGATAGCTGTGGCATACAGCACTTAGAGCTAATAAACAAATTTTATTGGAACATATACATGGCATGCTTCTCTCTGCAGCTAGCATCAGTTACAATAAAAAAAATAGCCATTAATTTGTGTTCCCTGAGCAGTCTAATTCTCCCCTTCAAGAATTGTGGCATATCAAGGAAGTGGGGAATCAAAAGGAGGTGCAATGTGACTGCAACTTTCATTGGCAAAGTCAAAGAAGGTCTGTGTAGTATGGTTTACAGGCAAATGGGTTTGGGGCAAGGAAGCACGTTAAGTCAGTTATGGCTAGATATGAGGTCTTGAATTATAGGATAGAGGTTTAGGAACCACACTTTCAGGCACTGCTCTATTCTCTAAGGCAAGAAGCAGATACTGTGATTAAAGCACATCATTTCCGCAACCCAGTTGTCTGCTTTCAAATCACAAACTCAGTCTCCCAAGTCCTCCACTACTGTACCTAACAGAACTCCCCATTGCCAGGAATGATTGGCAATGGTAGGAGTGTCTACTCTTTTTCTATGTAAGTGCTTTTTGACCCCTCCTCTTCTTATTTTCACTCCCCAAACTCTTCTCTCTTAGAGCCACACTGTCCCATCACCACAGTCCCAGCCCTTTTTAAAAATTTTTCTTCTACTTTTCTTCTGTGTCATTCTGTATTTTCTTGCAGTAAAGCTTTTGTCTCATTACTAAATCATGTAGGTCTCCCTTCCCTTCAGGTACAATGCTATGCAAACCTGCCTCACCTAGGTTGTACTTTGCAGCTTTTACTATAATTGATTGCACAATAAATATCTCATGATGCTATTTGTCCACCTTCATGCATCCAATGTGGTTGCATAATCTCTTGAGCAGTTATACACTCGGACTATTCACTAATGATATGACTCTCTCCACATGTGATCAGGAACATCTAGAAGTTTTAAAAAATGTACATGATATCTATATCCTGTCTTATTTTGAAATGGTTTTCAATATGATGCTTTTTGCCATCTAATCCTAGAGCAAATGTCTTGAGACCTTGGGATAAATTATTGGGTGCTTCTCTGTCTGAAATGTTCCTGGCTATAAACACTATTCTAAAATCTATGATTAGGTGCAGTGTTACATAAATCTGGGTCAATATGAATAAAATGTCACTTGAAGAGAAGCCTGGAAGCTGAGGAGTTAATGACATTGAAATATTCCTCTGGCGCTATTGCCCTCAGATAAGAAGTACACAGTACAGCCAAGAATAGCACACCTGAACCCAGAAACTTCTTCTTTAGTCAGCTTCATTGTAATCAAATAACGTAGGTTTCACCCAAAGTCTGCCTCTCTTTGGGGCTTGGTGTTGGCATCTGTAAAATGAGAAGGCTCAGATCAGGTCAGATAAAGATCAGATCAGGTGTTTATACTGTACTCTGTAGTGTGCCAGAGGCCTTCAGGTGTTGCTCAGGGTTCCAGGGTAAATGAATAAAAAGAGATGTTGTGTAAGCATTTGGCTAAAGATCAAGTTGAACTGAAATGCCACTCAGAGCATGTTTTCTGTATTGTGTTCCCCAGCAAGATGCCTATATTAGTCCGCTCTCACATTGCTATGAAGAAATACCCAAGATGGGCTAATTTATAAAGGAAATATATTTAATTGACTTACAGTGCTGCATTGCTGGTGGCAGGGTAGGGGTCCCTCAGGAAAGTTATAATCATGGTGTAAAGCAAAGGAGAAGCAGGCACCTTCTTCACAGGGAAGCAGGATGGAGTCAGTGCAAGCAGGGGAAGCAACAGATGCTTATACAACCATTAGATTTCATGAGACTCACTCCCTATCATGAGAACAGCATAGGGGAAGCTGCCCCCATGATCCGATTACCTACATCTGGTCCTGCTCTTAACATGTGGGGATTATTAGGATTACAATTTGAGGTGAGATATTGGTGGGCACACAGAGCCAAATATCAATGTCCTTTGAGAAAGATCAGTATTTTAAAAAGTTTGTAAGCTACAAGCCAAAATAGGTGCAGCAGACTTTTCCTAACTGTATAAACTGAAATAAATTGCTTTACATTAAAATATTAATTTATACTTTTATTTTTTCAGAAAATGCTGCCAGATGTCTCTTTTGTCTGCAGTATGCCAGAGCATTAAACATGTGGGTAACGGGCTGTCTTTCTTAACCTCCCTCTCTGGCCTATGTTTCAGTTTATTATGGAGGAGAAAGATAAACCAATTCCAATCCATCTATCCAAATGCTATTCACAGCCAAGCAATAACAATTACCTCCGTCTTTACATTTTCTCCCATCTCTTGCTATTTCTTGTACAGTAACAAATTGTAACAGCTACTTCTTGCTGACTTCTCTCCCATATAATTAATGTCCTGAAATATTCTATTTACTGGTGAAGCAGTTTGAATCAAGAAGTGATTACTTTTAGAGTAAACAGAGCTGCTAAACCCTCTCCACAAACAAAGCTGACAGCAGTTTTATTTTTAAAATAATCAAATTGAAATCCCCAAAAAATTCAAGTTTTGAACTTCTTATTTATTATGTTTATGTAGGTATTTTATGTGTGTGAAAAGTATATTAATATTTACAACAGACAATAGAAAAGTACAGAGATCGACAGAAAAAAAATGGCTTAAAAAACCCATGACAATGTGAACCACTCAGGCTTTCATGTTAGGCCTCACTACAAGCCTTCATATCAGGTGAAAATAACAGAGAAGAGAGATTGTTTAAGAGCATAGACTCAGTACTTGAAAATATCAAAATTAGATATTGTACTTTGTGAGTTGGAGAGAAAAAAAAAATTGTCTGGAATCAACACTCCAATAATCTGACTAGAAAGAAAGAAAAAGGAAATGCTATTGTTAAAAAATGTTGCAGTGTAGAGTTTAATGTACCCAACAAGAGGTCTCAAGGTTTCATTTTCCCTACATCAAAAGGAGTGGTAGCCACAGCATTAGCCATAGCTATCAATGGATTAATATACATCACTGGGTGCAATAAAGTTGATTGCTCTGATGACCTCACCTTAAAGTGTAGCCATTGTTTTTACAAGCACCACAGTACCTGTCCCAGCTCCTCATCTCAACCGACTCCCACAGTGTCAGTACTCCACACCACCTCCAGCACATCCCCTTTCAATATTGCAGGCTTTTGCCTTCAGCCTGTCCTTCAAACACATTCCCTCAGATTTCTGTTCTGTTAGGAATCTTTTAATGGTATCAAAGCAATTCTCCAAACTTGAAACGTCACGCTAATTTTGAATTTCTTTCTCTCTCACCTTCTCTTATCAAATAGTTAATTCATTTTGATTATTTTACACATTTTTTCCCTTTCCAATCCTGTCCACATTCCTCTTTTCATTATCTCAAATGTGAATACAGAAATGACCTTCTAAGCGGCCTCCTTGTCAATATGCATTGCCCTCTTCACTTTATGCAATGCCTCACTACTAGATTAATCTAAAATCTTCGCCAATCAATCATCAGAACTGGTGACATTCAGAAAATGGAGAGATTATTGAGAGTAGAGCAGTTAAGAAATATAACCCTGAGGAGATGGGCCTTAAAGTATGAATTGAGAGGATATAGATAATCAGAGCAGAGGTTGGAAACTGTCCTCGGAAAAAGAAAGCACATCAAGAAAGCCACGGATGGTGAGCTTCAATAGTACACCTTGGATTGTTTCCAAGTCCCCTGGCTGCCCAGATTTAAGGCAAATTCAACTCATTTACAACTCCCTGACAGACATACTCTTTTGCAAGGACAGAGAAAAGATTTGACAGCATGGATTTTGGAATGCCATAATTGCCCCACATGTGACCTTGTCATATTTGCATATTGCTTCACAGGGAATCCAAACTTATTTTCTAAACTATATCCTCAGCAACAGTTATACTAGTCTAGTCACAGTCGACAAACTTAGTTCTGTCCTATTGATCATTCTGTTGATTCATCCAGAAGTCCCCTTTTTCCCAGTTCTGGTTTCTAACTTAAGAAATTTTACTTTAGGCTGAAATTTCCTTTCACCTAGCTATTGTTCTACATTAATCAGGCAAAATGAATGAGCTGCCTTATATTGTTGGTACTTTTTAACATTGTTTTATGCCATATTTCAAGCTTGCCCAACCCACTGTCCACACATGCAGCCCAAGATAGCTTTCAATGTAGCCCAACATAAATTTGTAAATGTTCTTTAAAAATTATGGAATTTTGTGTAACTTTTTGAAGTTCATCAGCTGTCGTTAGTGTTAGTGTATTTTATGTGTGGCTCAAGACAATTTTTTTTCTTGTGTGGCTCAGGAAAGCCAAAAGATTGGACACCCTGCCATATACAGTTTTAAATTATGAGACACCTTTGTTCATTAGCTATTTGTAACACTTAGAATAAAGGGTGAATTCCCATATTCTACACCTTGTGTGTTACTGAAAAACCAAAAGTGAAAGTTTCCAAAAATTTGTTTGTAAAGTAGAAGGTGAATAATTAACTATATCAGGGTGTATATAGTAGCATAAAATACTATAGATTGCTGATAAAGAATTCTAGCAGTTCCATTGATCAATCGAGTAGGTTGTTTTGATGAGCTACCACCAACAAACATGTTTCTACCAAGAACTTTATTGTTAGTCATAAATCTGAAGGAATTTATAGTTTTTAAGACTATACTCTAACTAGAGGTCTAATTTTTGTTTTTAAATTTTTTTTTGGTACCAAAATAAATTACTTCTGGAAAAAAGTGTTCTAAGGTCCAATTCTACAGTTTCTGTAAAACTGAGACCAGACAGTTTTTGACTGGTCTCTACACACATGCAGTTGCTCCTCTAAGCCTAGGCAAGTAAAATAATGGGTTGAAAACCCCATGAGCTAGACTTTAGACAGCATCAGTGAGTAGAAATAATCATTTATCAAGGATGATTGTGACAGCAATTGACATTATAAGCAGGGAGAAGAAGAACTGGAAAGCTGGATAAGATTTTATGAAGAAATGGACTTTAGCCACGACCTTAGGCTATATGTCTTTAGTCTTGAAAACAGAATTATTTTCCTAGTCATAGTGTTTTCCTTCCTGAGAGAGAGATCATCATGAGTTTCCAGAAGATAAGAGGGAAGCTTGGCTGTGAATATGCATCTGTATGTGTAGTAAGGATTGAATCATGTCAATTTGATTACCAAAACTAGGATGCATAAGGGATTTTTCTTTCATCCTTCTTTGTCTCATATTATCTTAGTCACTTATATAGTATCTTGTATATAAACATAAAAATAAGTACACTAGTTTTTATTGTCAAACTATAATTTCTTTTGCTAAGCTATTCTTAATTATCACATCTATTCCTGACCACAATAAATAATAACTCTGGAGTTAGCTGTGTGTCTAGAGATGAACTCATTAAACCATCACTGGTTTTCATAGCCTCTATCACGCAACCAAAATTAGGGGTTGCTGGGTTGGACTGTGAAGCAGAAAATTTAGGATGTTGTTCACCCTCTGTCACTTGGCAAGTGTATGATCTTCATGAAATCATTGAGCTTTTATGAGCCTCTTTAACTGTTTGAGAGATTTGGTCCAAACAATTTCTCCTTATTTCTTCCATTTCAGCAATTTCATTAATCCATGAAAATAGTATGAGTGTGATTTCAGGAGTCTGTTTTTTTGGTGAGGAAGTCATATGAACAATTTTATGGTGTGTTATACTACATTTGTTTTCTATATTCATCTTGTGCATGCTAAATCTATTTGACATAGTTAAACCTTTTAATATCAAAGTCAATTCACAGTTCTTTACAAACTAATGTAGCATATTTTTACCGCTTCTTAGGATCATCAGTCTGTAATGTAAATCTTATGTCCATCAATATGGTTCCCTTACCATTTTCAAGTCAAATCTCTCCATACATCATGTTGTGGCAAGTCCTGGGCTTTTCCATGGAGCAATCATCACATTTACTTCATCTAATAACTATAACAATGGTTAAGTGGTCATTAAAACACAGAAGTGGTTAAATATTACTTATTTTGAAATTTGGAATGAATTATTTTATGTTGTAAACATGTACCATGCTTACTCTTTGTCAAGCACTGTTCTAAGCCATTTGCAAATATTACAAATGTTAATTCTTTCATTTTGTTCCTCAAAGTAGTGAATACATAGATCTGCAGTAATAGAAGATTGTCATTTATGATGATACCTTTCACATCTAATGTGTAAGGGTTCTGATAAATGCTGTAGTACAGTATTCATCTGTGCTAACACAACAATTCAATAGGAGGAACCATAAAACCTTGGAGAATCTCTTTATCTCCTTATATTCTATGTACTCTCACTGGGTACCCATGTGAAGAAGATTTCCATGTACACACAGAGAAGAGCTTGCCTCAAATCTTGGAAGAACAAAAAATACTCATAATGCAAACTTTTTTGAGCCCAAAATAGGAGGCATAACTATTCGTAAAGTATTTCCTTCACCTGTAACATATGAAATGCTATTTTTAACATTATAATTTTATTTATCCAATGAGTGTTGACTTACCTGAAATAAAACATAAATACCTCTGTGTTTCAATTAGAGTTTTGTTGAGTTCTAACTATGAGCAGGTCACTGTACTAATCTTTGAGTGCCTATACCTTCTGTAAACTTGAAATCTAGTGAGTCAATGGATCTCTATAACTATGGCCTAATTCAATAAATGAAGAGTTTCATAAAGGAAAGTGCTTTGGGAAAGAAAAATGGGACCCATTCTATGGTGCTAGAGAAAGATGAGAAAAATCTGCAAAAAGTTGTTACCATTTTAGCTGAATTTAGAAATGTTAGTATATAGAAGGGGGTAGGATAGGAATGTCAGCATTGAAGAAAAAAACATAAAAGCATGTGCCCATGAGGTAGTTGACAATGGAAGGAAAAGTAAGTACCCATGTGAGATGTGGCCATTAAAAGCATGAAAGGGGTCAGGTAAGATAAGACCAAAGAGCTTTCCTTGAGCTAATTTGTTTACAACTCTGGGCTTTATTCTATAAGCCCTGGGACATTATTCTATATTTGGATTAGAAATGGAATCAGAGGTTCTCCTTGGACTAGGAGGTCCAGGAGCACAGGAAGGAATGTGCCTACAAGGTTAGAATTTCAGGCCTTTCTCATTAATTCCCAAATGTGTAAGAATTATTTCACACAGTTCTTCAGTAGGAATAAATAAGTGAAAATAACCCAGATAGGGAGATTTGTGGGTTTCTGCTTATAATCCTGGCCATTTCACTTGCCCTCAACTTTGTATCTATGCACTAACAGAGTTCTTAAAAGACTCTTGAGTAAACTGTTAGTACTCTCTCAAAGCAGTGCTCATTAAATTATATATATATATATATATATATGTAAAGTAAATCACATTAATAAATTCAAATAAATTGGGCATTTTATTAATGATTCTTTTGATTCATTCTTCTAGTGACTGAGATAGAGTGGACTTAGCTGGAACCATTCATTTCATGAAGAACACTCCACATTGTCATCTTCAGATTGAATTCTAGGCACAGACTGACTGAGGGCAAAGGCAGATGCTAATATCTTTCTCATGTAAGATATGTTTTACTCTGCTCTCATTTGAACTGATTAAGTGCCACTATTAAACAAGCTGAAAGAACTTCACCTGTATGGAAAGGCCCACTGAGTGTCTATAGTAACTTCTTTTGGGTAAGCACACTTGTCACCTCATTGAAAAATGTGCAGATCATGCACTAATCATCATCCCCCACAGATCTTCATCTGTGGCTCATGTATCCAATAGATTATATACATATAATGCTATAAAGAGATAGAAACAAACAAGTACTGACTCCACATTTTCAAACTCACCACACATATACTCATATTAGGTGCTATCTCTTAATTATGTCCATGAACAGGGAAAACGATTTCTATTATCACAGGTGTATTTTATCTTTTTAACTTTTCTCTGATTTAGCAGAGTAATCTATGTTTATTTTGTAAAAATTGGAAAAAACACAATGACAATAATCAGCAGAAACAAAGAAAATCACACACAACATATTAGCCTGAAGAAAAATAAATTATGAAAAACTTTTTACAGGTCTATCTGAATATCACACATTCACTGAAGTCATCTTCAGTTAATCTAAGCATTTACTAAATATTTATTGTGCACATTTTTGTGCCAAAACATTGTGCATAGAAGACTATAACATATTCCCTGCACTTTAGGGAATTACTGCCTAGATAGAGAGAAAGGTATATAAAAAACAAATTACAATGCAATATAATATGTGCTGTGATACTAGTATGCAATTTGCCAGGACACGGGGCATATTATAGAGGTATGAGGCATTCAGAGGTCATATGGAGCAGGATACAGGGTCTCGGGAAGGATGATACACAAGTGAGTCATGCCAGTTTACAATTATTAGTCATGTTTTTAAAAGTAAATCCTGGTTCTGACTCAGAATGACATTATTAGCTAGATTCTATATACTGTGTACCAGGTTTGGTCTCATATAATTATTTACTGTTTCCAAAAGTGAAATTTATCCTTAGCATAACTTAGAATATTCAAAGAGCATTTTACAAGCTCAGGAAGCCACGTGCTGTTTATGGCTGCACAGTTAGAAAGGGATTGCTTTACTTACATGTAACCAGATATGAAAGAATAATTTAAAGCATGGTTGTGATATCCTCACTTCATTAAAGATAAGTCAAAGAGTTTAAAATGACTTCCACAAAGAATGTAACAGTTATATAGAATTTAGAGGCAAGAATTTCTCAAGGGCAATGGCATATTTATAGGAAAGAGCTGAATGCTTTGCAATAGGTGAAAAGGAGAGACTAGGTAACGGGGAAGGTAACTGGTGTGGAGCTTGTCTTGGTAACTTAGAGGAGAGAGAGAAGTATTCAGTTTCTTCCAAGTTTCTTTGGACTTCTCTACCAGCAGCAGACCAGCAATAATTTTAGATCACCTACTGCCAGCTGGAGAAGATATGAATAGGGATTGGATTGGCCTAATGGATACCCTTTCCTTCTCTCAGCCTCAGCAGTTCTGCAGGTCACATTGACTTTTTTATGGACATGTCAA
>PVKP010036531.1:0-22390 GCA_004027715.1 Plecturocebus donacophilus | reverse complement strand
TGCATCAGCCCTGAGTCCTGAGGCTCAGAACTGATAAAAGACAGGCCATGCCCCACAAGCCCTTGGCAGTGTGCAGGGCACCCTTTAGGATGTGTCCCAGAAGGGAATCCATGCAAGGAGCAAACTGCCAAGGGAACGTTTTGAAAGGACACACGCCATGGGTCCATCTCGGGAAAGGTAGGCGCATCCGGTCCACACCTGGCCTAGGCAGCAAACCTGGTCTGCCCTGATGGTACTGGCAGCAGCAGCAGGGACTCGCTGCCTCATCCTCCAGGTGTGTTCACACTGGACCGTACATCTGAGCTGCCCTAGGCAGTGACAGGCAGAAAGTATTCCAGTCACCAAGTCCTGGAATCAAGTTTCCGATTTTTATTTTGGAAGCTCTTACATTATTTCCTTCCTACCTAAGTCTTCTGCAAATAGTGGTCAAGCCTCTTGTTCTCAGGTTTAGCTGCCAGATTCCATGACAGGGTTACTGCCGCAGTCTGAATGCTTCGAGACTTTCCTTCTGACCACCAGTCTCACTTGGATGAAGACCACTGGTTCAGTTTCTTTGATTTGTAATTTGCTTACTTTCCTCTTTTTTGTGAAGACAGCCAAGAAAGATCTGCAACCACACTTGGACCAGAGCTTTATTTTAAAGGAATGGACTTCCCTGGGCTCAGGGTATTGACAGCATCAGCAAGACTGACTGAGAAGACCCTCGGGAACAAATGTACCTGGGTAGCAGGCTTGCCCATGGGGTCACAGGCCCCTATGTGGAGTGCCTTGGTCAGGGCTCTCCCCTACTCTGGCCTGGCAGGGTCTGCCCCATGGGCTCTAACCAGGGCATGTGTTCCCTGCCCTACTCGCAGTGTTGGGTCCCCCATTTCATCCCCCCAGCTTTTCCTCTTTTCTGACCTAGGGAGTGCCTTGACCATGCTGACCTAATCTCTACATGTTCCCCTTGCAGGCTCAAACCCTGGCTGGGGTTTGCTTCTTCCCAGACACTGAAAAACATGTTTAGGTTGTTGTTTGAAACACTCAAAGATCTGACATGTTGCTAAGCATGTGGAAACTTGCCCCGCCCTGGGCCAAACTCCTAACTCCACACCCCATCCACTCACTGGAGCCGTGCCTAGGCAGAACCTGTTTCCTGGCTGTGCCTCATGAGGCCACACTACAGCCCCCTCTGTATGTTAAGTTCCCTAACAAATTCTTTGGACTAACCACCCTGGCATTAGCTAGCTCAATCCTGGGAAGGTTTGGGGCAGTCCGTTGCGGGAACTCCCCTGCCACCACTTTTAGGGTAACTCCAGACAAAGGTTCAGCCAACAGAACACCTAGTCTCAATCCTGGTCCTTCCCTGGCCTCTTAACAAATGCAAATAGCCTGCAATGGGAAACTGCGTTCTTGGAGAAAAGATGCAACCAGGTGTCTAGGGATCCATTAAGTCATTTCTGTTTCACCATTTGTCACTTTGAACAAGTGAATACTTCTGTGTCTGAGATGCTGTGGACCCTAGCTCTTCCAGAGATACCTCCAGCTCCTTTTCCATGCTAATACCACAAAATTCTCCCCATGCCCTGCAGGGATAGGGTGGTCCTCTTTATGAGTTTCCAGGGGTTCTTCTTTGGAGAATGAGAGCTGCGCTAATTCTTGCCTGATAGGTGGTGAGGGTTATAGTGGTGTCACGCTTGGAACTCTGTCAGCTTGGCACACTTGACTCAACAAAGATGGAGTCAGGGCTGCCCTGAGCCAAGGAGGGGCGCAGCCAGGAACACCTGGTGGGTGATGTTTGGCCACCTCAGCCCAGCAGTGACTTGTGAAAAATGCACAAAGCCGAGAACGTTCGGTCACCATGCGTCTCCTTTGGTACAAACTGCCATTATTCTAGTCACCCAATTGGTTGGGTGCAACGATTCTCTCTTCCATGAGCAGATGGGCCCTGCCACCCTGCAGTAGTTCCCATACTGGGCCAGCATCCTCCTCTGAGTCCACAGTCCCTCCGCGGGCCAGACCAGACAGAGTCAGATCTTCTGTAGCCGCGTCTTAACTTGGGTGCTCAGGAGCCCATGCGCTCTCAGGGTAACTAATGCCCTGCTTCCCGCAGCATGCAACACAGCAGGCCCCAGACCTGGACCTGACTCAGAGCCAGCTTCCCTTCAGCCTGCACCATCTGAGCTTCCTCTCCTCCCCTCAGTAATGACCCCGTCCCTTCTGGAAACAACAACGATGAGAGGGAAGTAAAAAAGAACAAAAAATGATAGGATTTTTGTGTGTGTGTTGGGGGAGGTGTTTAGAGACTTACTCTTGCTCTGTCACGGGGGCTAGAGTGCTGTGATGCAATCACAGTTAATTGCTGTCTCAAACCCATGGCCTCAAGGGATCCTTCTGCCTCAGCCTCTGGAGTAGCCAGGACTACAAGCACAGGGCCACACCTGGCTAATAATGCTTATCTTTCAATCTCACAGGGTTGACAAGCCCTAGAAATATGAAACCAACATAACTTTAGGCCATACCTGATGTTAAGACAATCCTGGAAATATTCAGGAATTACGTGCTCTCAGGGTTAGTGGGGAGTCCTGTTCAGGCCTCCTTACTCTATGAAGGATGAGAAGGGCCAAAAGAGAAACGGCCTGCAGCACGTTGCAGTGGGAAAACCAGCTTTGCTTAGCCCTGCTCCCTTGGGAGGAGCTACTGAGTCGGATGGGCTAGGCAGTGGGGAACCAAGTGTGGCTGGAGGTTGGGGTGTGAGGGTGGGGTGACTGATGCCCCTGGGCCTGGTCCCTGCAGGGCCCTCTTAAGTGCCAAAAGTAGTCAATGACCACTGAATATTAAAAACAGCCTGGCTCAGCAGGGGACAGTGGCTCATGCCTGTAATTCCAATACTTTGGGAGACTAAGGTGGGAGGATCCTTTGAGGTCAGGAGCTCGAGAGCAGCTTGGGCAACATAGCGAGACCTCCATCTCTACAAAAAATTTAAAAATTAGTCAGGTGTGGTAGTGTGCACCTGTAGTTCCAGCTACTCAAGAGGAGGTGAGAGGATCACTTGAGTCCAAGGGGTTGAGGCTGCAGTGAGCTATGAGTGTGCCACTGGACTCAAGCCTGGGTGACAGAGACTCCTGTTTCTAAAAAAAAAAAAAAAAAATCAGCTTAAATATTTTAAAATAGCCAGTGTATTATTTCAATATGTAATCAGTACATAAGTTATTCATAAGATGTTGCATTCACCTTTGTTCTTGTTTTTTGTTTATTTATTTGTAGAGATGGGGTCTTGCTATGTTGCCCAGCCTCGTCTCAAATGATCCTCCTGCCTCAGCCTCCCAAAGTGTTGGGATTACAGGTATGAGCCACCATGCCCAACCTCGTTCGCACTGGGGTTGTTTTGAGACAGAGTCTCACTCTGTCACTCAGGCTGGAGTGCAGTGGTGCAGTCACAGCTCACTACAACTTCGACCTCCCAGGCTCAAGCAATCCTCCCACCTCAGCCTCCCAAGTAGCTGGAACTACAGATGTGTGCCACCATGCCCTACTAATTTTTGTATTTTTTGTAGGGATTGGGTCTCACTGTTTTGCCCTGGCTAGTCTTGAACTGCTGAACTCAACAGATCCACCAGCCTTGGCCTCCCAAAGTGTAGTGGGTTTTCTGCATTCCCTTTTGTACAAGTCTTTTGATATCTGCTGTGCATAACACATGCAGTGCAATGACCATGCCAGCCATGTGTGACTCGTGGTTCCTGTATCAGGCAGCACAGCTCAGGTAAGACTCAAGGCTTCCACACTCCAAACATCATCTTATACACTCTGGACAACTTTTAAAATGTAGTTTCCCTAAACTTAAACAAAATGCTTGACTGAATTTATTTTTCCCTCAATGACTCCATATCCTCACCACGACAAGCACTGCTCCTCTGTGCTTCTGGTTTTGTTTCCCTTTCCCTACGGGTATGAGTGAGCTTGGTGGTGGTGGTCCCTGTAGGCCATCTGGACAGCTGGGGGACAAACATCCAGAGGACCTGGGGCACCTGCTGCAGCTCACAAAGGCAGGCTCCAGTGGGCCTGGCCCACAGCCTGGAGAACTCCACACCCAAGTCCTGTGGGAAATCTATGGCCTCCATGCCCCCTAGCCGGATCACTCCCACAAACCCCCTTATGTCCTCTATCCCAGATTCTGCCATTACCGGGGCAGCCGGAGCTCCATGTGGTCAGATGCTATAAGATGCGGGCCTCAGAGAGCTCCCACAATTCCATCTGCGGCCTCTGCCTCTCACTCAGCAGCACACTCCTGGTGTGGCTGCATGTCTGCCCCATTCCCCTCCACCTCCTCCTCAGGTTCCCCTGTATCCTCACGGGGCCTCTATGCCCTCATTCATGTCCTGGCCTTCTGCTGCCCAGCCTACAGGGCTGGGCCTGGGCTATGCTTCCAGGACAGGGCCTCAAGGAGCAAACGACCCTGAGGGGCCCAGCACTCCAGGCCACTCCTGTCCTCATGCTAGGGGCTTCCTCCTGCTTCTCTTGGAGCCCCCATTTGCTCACATAGCACCCCCTGATCTCCTGGCCCCTCTCTGCCTGCATTCCTGGTGCCACAAACCCCACACATATCTTGATTGTGCCCCTCCACCTCCTTCCTCCCTCCCTGGGCCTGCCTGGATAGCACTCTGCCTCGCCAGCCCCTCCCACCACCCACCTCACACGCGTGGGGCCCTGTCGACCCCTCCTGCCCTGTCCCGTGTAACCTGTGCTGCTCTCTGGGATCTGAAGCCTCCTCCTATCTCCATTGCTGGCGGTTTTTCCTTTTTTTTTTCTGAGACAGGGTCTTGCTGTGTTACCCAGGCTGGAGTGCAGTTGCATGGTCTCGGCTCACTGCAGCAATCCTCTTAGGCCCAGGTGATCTTCCCATCTCAGCCTCCTAAGTAGCTGGGAATATAGACAGACACCACCACACCTGCCTGGCGAGTTTTTGTGTTTTTTGTAGAGATGGGGTCTTGCTGTGTTGTCCAGGTTGGTCCTGAACTCCTGAGCTCAAGGAATCCACCCGCCTTGACTTTCCAAAGTGCTGGTGTGAGCCAATGCACCGGTCTTGCTAACGATTTTCCTCACTGCCTCTCACTAGGCTGAGTATGACCATCTCACTTCCCTGCCACACCCTCTGCAGCGAGAGCTAGGCCTGGCACCCAGAGCCCCTGAGTGAGCAGCAACATTCCCTGGAGTGACAAGGCCTCTGTTCCCAGTTTCTCCCACCTGCTGGAAACTTGTCCCTCAATTGCTCATTTCAGCCTGCAGTCTGTGCACTCCTACTCCAGCTTGTCCGTCAGCCCCTCCCCATCCTTCCTTGGGCCTGAGCTCAGGATGGCAGGGAGGTGGGTGCTCTGGGGAGGCGCATGCAGGAGGTGCGATCAGAGATCCCTGGGCTCTCATAGGTCCCTGGCTCTGGACCCCTAGCCTCATCACACCTGGTGACACCTGGAAAGCGGCCCCAACTCAGGAGTGAGACGGGCAAGGGGGCTGAGTGCTGGAGTGTGGCCATAGTACCAGCACATGACAACCATGTGGTGCTGCCCAGGAGACTGGGGTAAGGTGGGAGCCTCTGTTTCAGCTCCCAGACTTCCTGTCTGGATAGGGGACAGCTTCTAAGAGGCGGAGGTGTTTGTCACGCCTCGGGCTGTGCTCTCCAGCACAGCACACCACCCCTTGACTGGCTGGCCTCCCCTGGAGTGGGGCTCTTTACAGTACGGGTGTTGGTCCCATCCCCGGATGCCAGCCCGACTGTGGGGTCTAGAGACTGCCACACCATGTCACTAATAAACCGATCCAGAAACCGTGCCCTGTTGCTTAGTGGCAGGACAGTGGTGGCCTGCATGGTCCTGCCCTTGCAGCTCAAAGCTGCTTGGGCTTCCTGAGCTCAGGCAGTTTCCATGGAAACAAGGGAGAGCACCAACCCCCAGAGATAAGCCAATAAACGCAACCTGCAAAAGGAGAGAACAGGCAGCAAGAGAGGCGGAGGGAACCCGGGGGGCCTGGAGAGAGAGGCGAGTGTGTGGCAGCCAGGCTGTGGAGCAGAACCGGAGAGGCTGGAGGAAAAGGAGGGCCTCCCAGGGGGCTACTGTTCCTGGCAGAGAGAAAGGAGGCCTCTGGAGGTCAGAGAGAGACACAAAGAGAGCAGAGAGAGTGCAGATCAGTGAGGAAGCCAGCACACAGGTGCCTGGGGCCTCCCGGGGCAGGAGGCCTGGGAGCCCAGGCCCTGGGGTACACCCCCATGAAGGCAGCCTGCTCTCCACCCCTTCTCAGGATGCCTGTGCGGTGTCGTCATGCTTCCAGGCAGGGAGCCAGCTCTGGGCCTCCTTCCATCCGCCTGGGAGGTTCTGCTGAATTTCAGAGAGCTATTGGAAGCATGAACAGCATGCAGGGAGGATGAGCAGGGGCTGAGGCTCCACCATGACACTTTTGGCCCCAGCATCTGCTCAGCCCAGTTACCACACTGGAGGGAGGAGGCCCTGCAGGCCTCTGCACCCTGGGAGTTCTGTGTCTGACTCCCTTCCTGCAATCCTCAGAGGGAAGCTGGCCAGGCTGTCCACAGGAACTGGGCCCAGGAGGGGTACAGGCAGAAAGTAGGTGCCTTTCCTACTCCTTGGGCACTTCCCTGGAGGCTTTAATGCCACAGGACAGGGACTGAGACTGTCTATTAAAAAGCATATTTAGAGACAGGATCTCGCCCTGTCACCCAGACTGGTCTCAAATTCATGGCCTCTAACCATCCTCCCGTTGTGGCCTCCGAAATTGCTGGGATTATCGGCGGGAGCCACACTGACTAGCCCCAAACTGTCTTGATTCCCGACTTTGTGGGATGAAGGCCTGACTGAAGAGGTGGGGAGGGGCTGAGAGGAGGAGCCCTAGCCCGCCTGGACCACCCTGGGACATCTACTCTGTGTCCACCTGACCTGCACGTGCCTGCTAAGGCTAGCGGTGAGGTCCGGGAGCGGAGCCCACGGATGGGCCCTGAAGATGCTGGGCGAAGACCCCACACACAGGCCTGGCCACTCAGGGCCACACCGCTGCTGGGCCGCGCCGGCCCCTCCCCGCCCCCCACCTCCGCCATTGGGGCAGGGACAGCGGCCGGCTCTGACCTCGGGTCTCGGGCACGCTCGACGTGGGCAGAGACACGGCCGCAGGGTCCTGGGGCTCGCTCGCTAGCCTCTGCCCGGCACACATGGACTTGAGCATCTGGAAGACGGCGAGGGGGGCCACGTTCAGCTTCAGTAGGTCCACCAGGATCCTGGCGGGGACAGACGCAGGGCCGGTGAGCCCTCCCTGCCCGGGGCGGCCACCTCCCTGAAGATCCGACAAAGACTGGGGGTTCCTCTCGACCAGCGGGCCTGGCGGACCCCAAGAGCAGAGATCGGGGTGATGGGCGAGCGTGCGACCCCCACCCGCCCCGCTCACTTGAACACTTCGGGGTCGATGGCGCCGCCAGCTGCCTGCGCCAGCTCGTAGAGCTCCATCTCCTCGGCGCTCAGCACCTTCTTCCGCCGCAGCGCCAGCTTCTGCCGGGCCGCCTCCAGCCCCGGCGGCGCCACGGACCCCGGCCCTGGCCCTGCGCCTTGCGCCGCCATCCGCACCGCCCGCGGGAAGGTGCGCCCCGCCCCGCCGCGCCCGCGTCGCGTCCCCTAGCGGCGGCGCCCGCCACCCTCTCCCTGCAGCGCCAGCGCCGGGCCTCAGCGGCCGCCGGGAGGAAACCGGGCCGCCTCCGCACCGTCATTCGAGCACAACAGTTATTGGGCGCCCACGGTGTGCTGGGCGGCCTACCAGGTGTCGGGGTTGCATGATGGACCGCAGGGGCCCAGTGCTTGGCGGTCAGGGCCTCCCTGATAGACTGCATTGGTCGTGCTCACTTAGGTAGCAGCACCCAACCCAATGCGAGGCATAAACTGGGCACAAGAAAGCCTGCAATTTCCTGGTCCGCGCCGGTGCCCCACTAGGGAGCGCTCCTCGGTGGGGGGGGGCCTAATCAACTACCCGGCTTACGCGCCCGCGTTCTCCTTGCGGTGCGTAAGCCTAACCGCAAGAGGCCGGAGGCCGCCACTACGCAGGCGCATTCGGCGGCGGACTACTCCCACTTCCCCAGACTCCTCCCTCCCTGCCTCCCCTCCCGCCCGGCCGGCCTTCACTTTGCGCAGGCGCCTTTTGAGGTAGCTGCCCAAAGTGGTAGAGGCGCTTTTCCCGCCTGGCCGCGGGGCGTGGCTCCTGTGCGCAGCTTGATGAGGACATTTAGGTGCCGTGGCGGAATGGCGGCTTCCATCTCTGAGGCGGGCAATGCTGTGGGTCCCACAGGTGAGTGGCGCGGGACACGCTCGTGAAACGGTCCGGTGCCCCGGCGGCTTCCCCGAGCCCCTGGGGAGGCCGTTTCCGTTCCTCCGCGAGCCCCAGGACTCGGGCCGGCCCGGGTTGCTCTGCCCAGGCCGGGCTGGCTGGGGAGGCGAGGGCCCCAGCTGAGTCTTCCTGCCACCCTCCTGGGCCATGCCTTTGTGCCACCTTCCAGGGCGGCTCGTACACTCTGTCTCAGTAGTGTATGAGAGACACTGCTCGTTAAGGGTTAATGTTCGTCGAAGGAACTGAGGGAAGGAGAGCTTTGTGTTGAAGTTGAGCCTTGGTCTCAACAGGCGGTGTGGGAGGAAGAGCCGGATGTCAGTCTGTGCTCGACCCTTACGCTGTGTCCTCGACATCTCCGATCCTGGGTTTCCTCAGCTGTAATAGGAGGGTCCCGATGCCCAATTGGCAGAAGAGTTGGGCACAACAAGCGGGGTCATGCTGCTGAGGGAGGTCTTGGCAGCGACAGAATTTGCTTGGAACGATTAGCGTTGCCTAAGAGCTGTCGCATTAAAAAAAAAAAAAAAAAAAAAAACCCAGACAGAGTCCCAAGCAGCTCTTGGAGAAAGTGGGCGAGATGAAGCGGATGCTTAGTGCATGGCACTCAAAGACCTTGATGGGGGAGGGGGACCATGGCAGAATCGGACGACCAGAGTGTGCGAGACACCTCTTGGAATTCCCGAGGGTTTGAATTTCCTCTCCTGGAAATTTCCTGGAAGTTCCTCTGGGCCTCACTGTTTCAGTTGCTGCCCATGAAAGCTTCTGAGCGGAGATGCTTTCACGTCATCACTTCTAAAACTCTTGTGTTTATCCAACAGTCCACAGTTTTATGCTGCTCTGATCATTCATTTTGGAGTAGTGCACAGTGTTTTCTTGACCAAGTGCCTTAGGACTGAGATTTTTTTCTTTAACACTGAAATTGATAGCTAGGTTAAGAATTGAAAAAGCCTATACTTCGGGAGGCTGAGGCGGCGGATCACTTGAGGCCAGGAATTTGAGACCAACCTGGCCAGCATAGGGAAACCTGCCTCTACTAAAAATAGGAAAATTAGCCAGCCGTGGTGGCAGGCACCTGTAATCCTAGGTATTCAGGAGGCTGAGCCACGAGAATTGTTTGAACTTTGGAGGTGGAGGTTGCAGTGAGATGAAGGAGTGAGACTCTGTCTCAAAAAATAAATAAAAATAAAAAATAAAAAACTTGGGAGATGTTCCTAGTGCCAAGTGGCAGAGATTCCTGTCTCCTCTCACACTACAACTGCCTACACGGCCTTCTTAAACCCAGCCTCTCCTCCTCCACAGACTGCCAGGTGCCACCCCAGTGTGCCTTTACTTGTGCAGTAGGCAGAGCTGGGCCATGAAAACTGTAACTAGCTCACCAGTGGGACCTGGCAGACTTCCTCTCGTGAAGTCTAGATCTGAACATTTTTCATTTCTGATCTGGGTGGGCGGAGAGGTAGGAATCTGGAAAGCTAATCCTAGTTTTTTTTGTTTTGTTTTGTTTTGTTATTCTTTTTTTTTGAGACAGAGTTTCCTTCTGTCACCCCTGCTAAAGTGCAATGGTGCGATCTTGGCTCACTGCAACCTCCGCCTCCTGGGCTCAAGCGTTTCTTGTGCCTCAGCCTCCCGAGTCACTGGGACTACAGGTGCCTGCCATCACACCTGGATAATTTTTGTTTTTAGTAGAAATGGGGATTTGCCATGTTAGCCAGGCTGGTCTTGAACTCCTGGCCTCAAGTGATCCACCTGCTACAGCCTCCTAAAGTGCTGGGGTTACAGGCGTGAGCCACTGCCACCGGCCTTTGATCCTAGTTTTCTGATGACTCATTCAAAGGCTCCCTTGGCAGAGCTTGCTCTTCTCGATTAATTGCGTAGTGCACAGGTAATACGCAGGGATTTTGCCCTGTCTCAGTTTTGTGAGGCCGTCTGTGTATTGGAATCTTGGTTCTGCCACTTACTAGCTTGGTGGGAGTAAGTGACTTTTCCCATTTCTGCCTCTCTTTCCTCATCTTTACTGACATGCACTCATAGTACATCTGTACCCATAGGGTTGTTGTGAAGATGGTTTTTCTATTCTTATATGACAAACTTAGCAGCTTAAACCAACACTCGTTTATCATCTCATAGTTACATATGCGGAAGTCCAGGCAGGCTCAGCTGTGTATCACAAGACTGAATTCAAGGTGTTGGCAGCTTTGCTCTTATCTGGAGCAAAGAAGCTGCTTCCAGGTTTATTTAGGTTGAAGGCAGAATCCAGTTCCTTAGAGTTGTAGAACTAAGGTCTCTGTTTTCTTGCTGGTTGTCAGCTGGGTACTACTCTCTAACTTAAGGTCCACTACCTAGGACTCTAATTGTATCTGCAGAATGCCATCATAGCAAGCAGTACCTAGATGAGTATTTGATTGAATAGCTAGGGGTCAGGAATCTTGGGGCTATCTTTAGAATTCTGTCTACCACTGAGGATTAAATGAGGAGTTATACAGAGAGCCTTTAGAGTGAGTCCTGGTGTATAACAAATGCTGTACAAGCATTGCCAAGGATTTAATACCACAAACTTGGCTCTGAAGTTGGCCACTGTGGGCTGCATGAGAACAGTGGTTTTTTTTTTTTGTTTGTTTGTTTGTTTTTTTAAGCATAGCCCCGGGAGGAACCTGGGGCTGCAAATGCGTTTGAAGTATCGATGATCAATTCTTTTTTTTTTTTTGAGATGGAGTCTTGCTTCAGCCACCCAGGCTGGAGTGTAGTAGCTCACTGCAACTACCGTATCCTGGGTTCAAGCGATTCTCCTGTCTTAGTCTCCCAAGTAGCTGGGATTATAGGCACCCACCATCATGCCTGGCTAATTTTTGTATGTTAGTAGAGACGGGGTTTCACTGTGTTGGCCAGGCTGGTCTTGAACTCCTGACCTCAGGTTATCCACCTGCCTGGGTCTCCTAAAGTGCTAGGATTACAGGCATGAGTCACCGTGCCTGGCCAAGAACAGCGTTGCTATAAAACGTCGGAATTGCTGGCTCGGTTTGGTGGCTCACACTTGTAATCCCAGCACTTTGGGAGGCTGAGGCATATAGATGGCCTGAGTCTGGGAGTTCAAGAGCAGTCTGAGCAACATGATGAAACCTCATCTTTACAGAAAGTACAAAAATTATCTGGGCTTGGTGGTGTGTGCCTGTAGTCCTAGCTACTTGGGAGGCTGACGCAGGAAGATCACTTGAGCTCAGGAGTTTGAGATTGCAGTGGGCTATGATCACACCACTGCACTCCAGCCTGAGCAACAAAGCAAGACCCTGTCTCAAATAAATAAATAAATAAGAAAGACATGAGAATTGGTAATGTAATGTGTGTCGCGTTACACAGATGTTCTCCTGGGCATTGTGAAACTATGTAATATTTTGTTATGGCCAGGTGTAATGGGTCACACCTGTAACCTCATTTAGGAGGTCAACCCAGGAGGATCCTTAGAGGCTAGGACTTGAAACTAGCCTGGGCAACATAGTGAGACGCTGTCTTGACAAAAAAACAAAAAAGAAAATTAGCCAGGCGTGGTGGCGCGTACCTGTAGTCCCAGCTACTCAGGAAGCTGAGGTGGGAGGATTGCTTGAACCCAGGAGTTTGAGATTGCAGTAAGCTGTGATTGTGCTGCTGCATTTTGCTTGGGCAACAAAATGAGACCCTGTCTCTAAAAAAATAAAATGGAAAGATTCTGCTGTGTTGCAGGTGTTGAGATTTCATCTTTGTTTTTCCACAGTGGTTTGCTAAGAAGGCCATTTTCGACTCTCCACTGGAGGCTGCTATGGCATTCCCTCACCTGCAGCAGCCCAGCTTTCTACTGGTAAATATCAACCACCTACATGAGTGTCAGTGTGGCCATAGTTCTGTAGCTGTGGGACTTGAGTGTTCTTCCCACTGATTTGAAGAGCTCTGTAGTGGTTGTTTTTTAGGGGCATGTGATGTCAACAATGCCAGACTCCTTAAGCTTGACTGTGCCTCCTTAATACTAAAGAACCTTGGAGTTACTCCACCTCAAGACAAGTTTATTCAAATACTATTTTCTCTACTTCCCAAGGGTATGAGGAGGAAGAGGAGCAAGTGAGAAGAATGTATATCAGAATGTTCATGACCTGTAAATTCTTGAATAGATATGAAGCATTCTAATAATCGTAACTGTCATCAGTGAAAAGGTGGAGACAGTTGTGCTGGGGGCTGCTAGGTTTGCACCTTAAGTATTAAACATAATGCTGAGAATTGGGTGCAATGGCTTATGCCTGCAGTTTCAGCTACTGAGGAGACTGAGGCAGGAGGATTACTTGAGCCCAGGAGTTTGAGACCAGTCTGGGCAACATAGTAAAGACTCAAAAGGAAGAAAAAATGATACTGAGAGCTCACTGAAAAGTGAGAAGTTAGGTATCAGGTAAGTATTGGTAATGGAAGTTCCTAATTTTAGTTCTTAGGAGGTGTTTTTGTGAACATTTATGTAGAAGGACATTCTTCCTTAGTGCACCCCACTGAAGCCAACAGGCCTGGCCCATGGCCAGACAGCTCAGGTCTCCATCTCTGTCTCAAGCCCTGTGAAATCCACCCTCATTTGGAGGTAGACAAGGCCTTAGATATCCTTTGGCAAAGCTCTCTACATTGAAATTCTAGTAGTTTCTCCTGATTTTAATCCATTTGCACAGATGCCCCTTTTCTCCTGTAGTCAGGGTGCTTTCCTCACATTCCATGACTGTGGGTAGATCTCATTAGTCCTTGTCCTGAGTCTTTTCTGGCCCCTCCATTGCCTTCGTGATTAGTGTCGACTTGGCTGAAGCCATCTATATTTGCCTGCCCTGTGTTTTAAGGTCAGTCGTTTAGTAGGTTCACTGTCTACTGAATAAAGCACAGCTTGTTTAAGAGCTTCTGCCATAGCCCTGATGTTGTTGGGCATTCTTATTGATGGTCACAACAGTGTAATCACTGTGGTCCATCAGGTGGGAAATTTCCATTTGAAGCATAAAGACACAGTGGCACTCTGTGGTCTGTGACAGTTGCCCTTACACAGTCGAGATCCTCTTCTGTTTTTGGGCCTGACCCTGGGGCCAATCCCTACTTAAGGATCAGTGGAAGTCAGTCCTGTTCTGATGACATGCAGCACTCTGAGGGGATACTAGGAAGCAAGCCTGAGAGTTCCTGGTCCAGAGAGCACAGAACCACAGCTTCTCCTGGTAGCATTCTTTGGGCCACTGACACACGTGAGGGGCTGGGGAATGAGGTCAGTGGTTATGTGTCTGACTCATAACCTATTGCTTGGATTTCTGTTTAACTCAATACAGAGTATCACTAAAAGCTGCATAGTGAATGCCCTCCTGATTTTTTTGCTTTGTTCTATCTTCTAGGCTAGTCTGAAAGCTGACTCTATAAGTAAGCCCTTTCCACAGCGGTGCCAAGACTTGGTTAAAGTCATTGAGGATTTTCCAGCAAAGGTATAGCTCTGCTAATGTCTCTTTTTGCAGCATGTCTTATACAGTCCTTGAAGTACTTTACTGTAATTCCTATTTCTCCACCCCTCTCAACCGCCCCCCTCACCCCCGCCACCCCCTGCCACCCGACCCTGATTGCTGCCTGGCACAGAGGCATTATCGTGACCATTATGTTTATGGACACATTTAAACATGTGAACTTGTAGATCAGGGGTTCTCAACCACAGGTGCTGTATTCCTCGGGACATTTGGCCATGTCAGAGACATTTTTGGTTGTCACATCTGGGGGTGGATGGGGAGTGTATGCTACTGACATTGAGGAAGTAGAGGTCAGGAACGCTGGAAACATCCTGCAAAGCACAGGACAGCTCCCTACAACAAAGAAGTATCCAGCCCAAAATGTCAATAGCACCAAGGTTGAGAATGCTAAAAATATGAACTTAAATCACTTCTGGAATTGTCAAGCCCAGGTAGTAGGCCTAGACAAGGAGTTAATAGCAAATGGCAACAGGTCAGCTATGTTTCAGGGTCTTAACTCTGGGAAGGATGTTGCTTTTGTTTCTGTTGGAACATCGTTCAAGTCAGAAGTTTCCAACATTGCTTTAAAGAATCTTTTGGTGTGGTAGCTCATGCCTGTAATCCCAACTCTTTGAGGTGCCAAGGTGGGAGGATAACTTAAGCCCAGGAGCTTGAGACCACTCTAGGCAACATGCTGAGACCTCTGTACAAAAAATTTAAAAATTAGCTGAGGGTGGTGGTGTGTGCCCATTGTCTCAGGTACTCAGAATGCTGAGGTGGGAGCATTACTTGAGCCCAGGAGGTCAAGGCTGAAGTGAGCCCTGATTGCACCACTGCACTCCAGCCAGTGCAACAGAGTGAGACCCTGTTGCAAAAAACATGCTTTTTTACCTTTTTTACTTTCTTCATTGTTTTTATTGATTTTTTTTGTTTTTTTTTAATTTAGTCTTCTATCACACACAAAAGATATATTTTTATTGGAGGCCGACTTATGCCATGTACCCCACTGGAAGAACCCAAAGCTGCTCGTTGGCACCATGGCACCAGGGTTCCTTTGGGTACAGGGCTGATCCCCTGAGTCTCAGCCAGGGAGTGGCCTCTGCAGAGGGAGCTGGGTAGCAGGTGGTGCATGACTGGAGCTGGGGCAGGAATGGGTGCTGGTGCTGCCCACAGCTTTTCTGCACACTGTTTCAGGAGCTGCACACCATCTTCCCATGGCTGGTAGAGAACATTTTTGGCAGCTTAGATGGTGTCCTCATTGGCTGGAACCTCCGCTGCTTACAGGGGCGTGTGAATCCTGTGGAGTACAGCATCGCAATGGAATTTCTTGACCCTAGGTAGGTAGGTTTGTCACCTGAGAGAGGCTGGGTGCTTCCTCATGGTGATTCCACTTTTAAGTCACTCTCTCAATTTCTTAACGTTAAGAAACAATCAAAGCAAGATAATTTGCAGTTCATTTGCCCTGTTTTTTTTTGTTTGTTCAATTTCATGTTCAGTGGCCCAATGATGAAGTTGGTTTATAAGCTTCAAGCTGAAGACTATAAGTTTGACTTTCCAGTCTCCTACCTGCCTGTAAGTAAAACACAGAGGCGAGAGTGGTGCTCAGGGCAGTGGGCCTTGCACAGCCCTGCGGTGATGGGTAGTCTTCTCCAGTCCTCTGAGGGCAAATTGAGGAGTGAGTTGCTGTGGGATGAGATGAAAAGGAGATGGGTATTGCATGGCCGCTATCTTTGTCATCTGAAGCTTTTTATGAGATGGTAGGAGAAGTTTTAAGCAAAGACTCTTGTTCAGGCACTTCTCAGAGGCAGGGCACTATCCCCACAGGTGGGTTCTGTATGCAGGTCTCTTCTCCAGCAGCCTTCCCAAAGGGCTATGGTGCATGTGGGGCACCACATATCAGGCACTACGCACCAGTGCCTGCCCACAAGCCACACTGCCTCTCCCTGCAGGGTCCTGTGAAGGCATCCATCCAGGAGTGCGTCCTCCCTGACAGTCCTCTGTACCACAACAAAGTCCAGTTCACCCCTGCTGGGGGCCTTGGCCTGAACCTGGCCCTGAGTATCCTTTGGTGTCCCTGAGGTAGGGAGGCTGTGGGTGGCCCAGCACTCAACACTGTGGGGGTGGCTCAGCAACCCTGTGTGTTTGCCCCTGACACTGTCATCAGATCCGTTCGAGTATTACATATTCTTCTTTGCCTTGAGCCTCATCACTCAGAAGGTAGGGAAGGGATGCCTCTTTCTGGGAGGGGCGGGGCCCCGGCCCAGGACTTCCTACACTTGCTGGGCAACCAGGCAGTGTCCAGGGCCTATGCTAACAACTAGCTTGGTTTTCCAGCCACTCCCTGTGTCCCTCCACGTCCGTACTTCAGACTGTGCCTATTTCATCCTGGTGGACAGGTACCTGTCATGGTTCCTGCCCACGGAAGGCAGTGTGCCCCCACCACTCTCCTCCAGCCCAGGGGGGGCCAGCCCCTCACCACCTCCCAGGTAAGCCTGCTCTTCGTTAAGACCTGGCCCTTCCATAAGGGAGTGGCCCAGTCAGTCATACTGTTCACAAGGACAGTGGTGCTACCCTTTGTCCAGGGTGCCCCAATTTTTCTTATGCCTCATTTCCCACTCCCAGCTGTCTTAGCACAGACTGGAAAGTGGGATGTGGAGGGTGATCTGTCCTTTACTTTTAGGTGTCTGTGGCCATCACTGAAGCTGTCAGGTCTCAGGAGGCCTCCATGGCCTGCATGGGAATGGGCCGTGCTCTACGTCGAGCAGCACTCCCCTCAGACGGTGTCTGAGGCAACGAGCAGGGTGGAAGGGTTGTCCTATGAGCCAAAAAAATGGAATTCTCTGTGGGACCCAGGAGCAGGTTTTGAGGGGGGGGGCCCTGGGCCGAAGAGCCTGTCGTGCCATCCTAAACAGGCTGAGTCTGCTTCCGGACTGCAAAGGTGGGGAGTATGAACCAGGGGCTTTCGTGCGTGGCTGTGCTGGGGCCTCAGTGGGCCCTAACCCAGGCCCCCTTGGCTGACTTCCCAGGAGACCCTCTTGTCCCAGCAGCAGCTGCCTGTGCTCCTCTGACCCTGCTTAATCTCGCTGGCCCGTTGCCTTCCCAGGAGACTGCATGCAGGCCCCTTCCTGCAGATGCTGGCCCACCCCAGATCTGCTGGCATGTGCAAGCCAGGCCAGGCCAGGCCTCTGCCTACAATTCACATGTGTGGACAGATGCCCCAGAAAGTGGAGGGGAGAAAGGGAGTGGCAGGGAGGAGAGGCTGCCCAGGTGGTGACAGTGATCAGTGACTCTGAAATGTTGCTGATCCTGCGGAGGACTTGGAGGTGAGGCGGATTCCCACCTTGTCAGATGCAGAATTCAGCTGCACAGTGGTTTTTTATGCCTGGCTTTTTTGCTTGTTTTAACTTTTTGTTCCTTTCTTTCTTTTTTTTTTTTTAATTTTTTTCTTTTGGAAATTATATAGGCTGGGCGAATTGTCTCATGCCTGTAATCCCATCACTTTGGGAGGCTGAGGCAGGTGGATCGCCGGAGGTCAGGAGTTCGAGGCCAGCCTGGCCAACATGGTGAAACCCCGTCTCTACCAAAAATACAAAAATTAGCTGGGCGTGGTGGTGGGCACCTATAATCTCAGCTACTGGGGAGGCTGAGGCAGGGGAATTGCTTGAACCTGAGAGGTGGAGGTTGCAGTGAGCTGAGATTGTGCCATGGTACTCCAGCCTGGGCAATAGAGTGAGACTCTTATCTTCCCCCCCCGCCCCAAAAATATATATTTATAATTGCCTTTTGTTTTTTTTGTTTTGTTTTTTGAGACAGAGTTCAGGCTGGAGTTCAGTGTTGTGATCACAGCTCACTGCAACATTGACCTCCTGAGCTCAAGTGATCCTCCCACTTCACCCTCTCAAGTAGCTGGTACTATGGGCATACATCCCCACACCCAGCTTTTATTTTTTGTAAGATGGTTCTTGCTTTGTTGCCCAGGCTGTTCTAGAACTCCTGCACTCAAGTGATCCTCCTGCCTCAGCTTCCCAAAATGGAGGGATTACAGGCATGAACCACCACACTCAGCCATTGTGGGTTTTTATTTTGTTTTTTGTTTTGTTTTGAGACAGAGTTTCGCTGTCACCCAGGCTGGAGTGTAGTGGTGCTGTCTCTGCTTCAAGTGATTTTCCTGGCTCAGCCCCCTGAGTAGCTGGGACTACAGCTATACCATGCCCTGCTAATTTTTGTATTTTTAGTAGAGACAGGGTTTCACCATGTTGGCCAAGCTGGTCTCGGACTCCTGACCACAAGTGTTCTGCCTGCCTCAGCCTCCTAAAGTGCTGGGATTACAGGTGTGAGCCACCATGCCTGGCCTAGCCATTATATTTTTTAAAGACGGTCTTACTCTGTCGCACAGGCTGGAGTGCAGTGTCACAGTTATCACTTGGTGGCACAGTCACCACTCAGGCCATCCTCTCGTCTCAGTGACTACAGGCATGCATCACCACAGCCAGCTAATTAAAAAAAAATATTTTTTTTTTTTTTTGCAGAGATATGGGGATGCCTCGCTCTGTTGCCCAGGCTGGTCTTGAACACCTAGCCTCAGCAATCTTCCTGCCTCAGCTTCCCAAGTAGCTGAAATTACAGGTGCAAGCCACCGCACCTTTTTATTTTGAAATAACTTCAGACTTACAGAAAAACTTCCCCGCATAATAAAAAGAACTTGCAAACTGAACATGGTGACTTATACCTGTAATCCCAACACTTTGGGAGGCCAAGGCAGGAAGATCGCTTGAGGCCAGGAATGCCAGACCAGTTTGGGCAACATTGGGAGACCTCAGTTCTACAAAAAATAAAATTAGCCAAGTGTGGTGATTTGCAAGTATGGTCCCAGCTACTCAGAAGACTGAGATGGGAGGATCACTGTGCCTAGGAGTTTAATGAGCTGTGAGTGTGCTGCTGCACTCTAGCCTGGGGTAATGAACAAGAACCTGCCTCAGAAAAAAAAAGAAAAGAACTTTCATAGACCCTTCACCCAGATTTCCAAATTGTTAACACTTTGTTGCATCTGTTTTATTCTATGTCTATTGTGTGTGTGGTTCTCCCTAAGCCAATATGAGTAAGCTACAGGATATGACATCCCTTGATCTCTTAATATTTCAGTGTATTTCCTAGAAGTAAATGCATTATCCTATATAGTCACAGTGCCTATAACCACACCAGCAAGTTAGTGTTGCTACAGGGCTACACCTAGTCATCAGACCCCACTTGGGGTTCACAACCAGCTATCCCACTCATGCCCGTTAGCCGGCCGGGGTTTAGCACAGGCTCACCCACCGTGTGAAGTGATGTTTCTAGTCCCCTTCAGTCAGGAATGGTCCCTTGGCCTTTCTGTCTTTCCTGACCTTGACCCCTCCAAAGCATGCGGCTACCCCTTAAGCTGTCTGATATTTGCTGGTGACTAGGCCCAGCTTTTTGGGCTTTGTTGGCAGGAGCACTGCAGTGGGACACCTGGTCCTTGCCAGGTGCCCTTTATCACCGGGCAGAAAAGGTGTCAGCCAGGTTTTTCCACTGTAAAATAAAGTACTTTGTGCCTAAATTAAATAGTAATGAGGTCAGGCGGTGGCTCATGCCTATAATCCCAGCACTTTGGGAGGCTTAGGTGAGCGGATCACTGGAGCTCAGGAGTGTGAGACCAGCCCTGGCAACATAGCAAAACCGCATCTCTCCCGAAAATTTGAAAATTAGCCAGGTGTGTTCGTGTGCACCTGTAATCCCAGCTACTTGGGGGGCTGAGATGGGAGAATTGCTTGCACCCAGGAGGGAGAGGTGGCAGTGAGCCAAGATCATACATTGTACTCCAGCCTGGGCTACAGAGTGAGACCTTACCTCCAAAAAAAAAAATTCAAAATTAGTAATGAGTGCCTGGGCAACATAGCACAACCTTGTTTCTACTTAAAAGAAAAATATCATCTAGGCATGGTGATGTTGGTCCCAGCTACTTGGGAGGCCTGTCTAGGAGGTTGGGGTTGCTGTGAGCTGTGATTGCATCATTGCACTCCGTCCTGGGCAACAGAATAAGATCCTGTCTCAAAAAAAAAAAGAAAAAAAAAAAAAAAAGATTGTTAACAAGAATTTACTGGAAAGATGTATGAAGATTATGTAATTACCACTAGTATTAACATCCACTGTTGGTTCTCCCTGTTTTTCAAATTGATTTTATTTTATTTTGAGACAGAGTCTTGTTCTCTCACCCCAGGCTGAAGTTCAGTGGTGCAGTCTCTGCTCATAGCAGCCTCAACCTCCTGGGCTCAAGTGATCTTCCCAGCTCAGGCCCCCAAGTATCTGGGCCTACAGGCAGGCATTACCACACCTGGCTAATTTTTGTAGAGACAGGGTTTTGCCATATTGCCCAGGCTGGAAATTTCCTATTTCTTTTAGAAACAGGGTCTCCCTACTCTGTCACCCCAGGCTGGAGTGCAGTTGTAGAATCATGTCATTGTAGCCTCAACTCCTGGCCCCGACCATTCTCCCTCCTCAGCCTTCTAAGTAGCTAGGACTACAGGCACGTGCCACCATGCCCAGCTATTTTATGTTTTAATATTTTTGTAGAGATAGGATCTCACTTTGTTGCTTAGTCTGGTCTCAAATGCCTGGACTCAAGAAGTCCTCCTGCCTTGGTCTCCCAAAGTGCTGGGATTACAGGTGTGAGCCCCCATGTCTGACCTCACTGTTGATTCTTGACCAAATCAGCTATTAATAGGACAGTTCCCAAATGGTGGTTCTCTAACTTCATCCCTCCTTCATTGATTAGTGGTCAGTGGTCACTCTGTGGTAAGGAAGACTTTTCTCCTTGCTGTTTATTTATTCAGGTATATTAGTGTGGATCGAGGGTTGTGAGGGGTGGGCATTGTGCTGTTGAACAACTTGTAATCCGTTCCTGCTGTCGTTGATTTTGATATCCAGATTGCCCCTGGCTAGGCCATCCGGACCCCCTAACTCGGGCCTGTTTCTGGTCTCCCTCAGGACACCAGCCATGCCCTTTGCTTCCTATGGCCTCCACCACACTAGCCTCCTGAAGCGACACATCTCTCATCAGACGTCTGTGAATGCAGACCCAGCCTCCCATGAGATCTGGAGATCAGAAACTCTGCTGCAGGTGAGAGTTGAGCTGGTCAAAAGAAACTTTAACTAGCTGGCACAGTATCTCACGCCTGTAATCCCAGCACTTTGGGAGGCCAAGATGGGCCGATCACCTGAGGTCAGGAGTTTGAGACCAGCCTGGCCAAGATGGTGAAACCCCATCTCCACTAAAAATACAAAAACTAGCCCTGCATGGTGGTGCATGCCTGTAGTCCTAGCTGCTTGGGAGGCTGAGGCAGGAGAATGACTTGAGCCTGGGAAGCACAGGCGGCAGTGAGCTGAGATCGTGCCATTGCACTCCAGCCTGGGTGACAGAACTAGACTCCATCAAAAAAAAGAAAAGAAAGGAAACTGTTCAGCCACTTTCCATTATGTGGGACAGAGTCCCAGAGATGGCCCTTCAGCCTGGGACTGATTCTAAATTGTTGGTATTTTCCTGCTATGACATTTAGAAAACATGAAAATAAATCTGCCCACCCTTCTAACTGATATTTAATTGATGGTGTTTTTCATCCCAGGATCCCTTGTCCATAGGAATTGTTTCGTTTTGCCTATGGTAATATAATTGTTGCAGAGTCTTGATTTCCATCTACCGTGTGGTTGGATGTGTTTCCTATGATTACTATCATCTCGATATTAAGCCCTGCCCCAGTAGCATTTGTATGACACTGACTGGTGAGGGGTCTGTGCAGCCTCCACAAGCCTTCCATTGATTCAGGGGATCAATGTAGTAGTTGACAGATTCCCTTGCCTGCCCAGAGAGGCTCCAGCCTCTCAGGATGGTATGGGCTGGCTCACATCCTGAGTGCTGGCCAACTCCCAGGTTCCGGCTTTGTCTTCTCAGCACACCTGAGAGAGATTCGGCAGATGCTGCTTCTGACAGTGGATCCTGGGGCTGACTTGGTAGCCACGGCCTCACTGTTGACAGCCTGTCATGTAGATAAGATAGCATTTTATCTCCCACCTGGTATATAACTCCTAGTATGTAGGGTGCTGCAGTTTTTGAAGCCTCAACGCCATTTCACAGCATCCTTGTGGGGTGGAATCGTAAGAACCATTGCCCCTGTTCACAGAGGGGACCATGGTGCCATGGCTCTCGGCTGTGTGGACTGTGGGCCTTGCTGGCCATGAAGATGGCAGGAGACCATGAAAACAGGCTTATAGGGCAAAACTGGAAGGTTCTGCTGTTTCCTGGATCAAAGCGTTAATGCTTTTTTTTTTTTTTTGAAATGGAGTCTCCCTCTGTTGCCCAGGCTGGAGTGCAGTGGCACAATCTCAGCTCACTGCAACCTCCACTTCAGGTTCAAGTGATTCTCCTGCCTCAGCCTCCTGAGTAGCTAGGGTTACAGACACCCGCTGCCACACTCAGCTAATTTTTGCATTTTTAATAGAGACAGGATTTCACCATGTTGGCCAGGCTGGTCTCAAACTCCTGACCTCAAGTGATCCACTTA
>PVKP010036530.1:7630-22496 GCA_004027715.1 Plecturocebus donacophilus | reverse complement strand
GCGGCTTCTCCCTCGCGAGGTCACTGACATGAGTTCTTAAGACTGCAGGATGTTTCATCGACTTCATAATTATTCTGTGTGTGGTTAGTTTAGTTTTTATCTATGTGTAAGCTTATTTTATGCTCTTTAAAAGGTAATAAAACTAAATTATGTATGATTCTCCGAGAGAAGAGAGGGTGTTAGAGAAGAGTGAAGAATTCTGACTTCCATTGTCTTGAGTCATTCATTTATAAAATGTCGAGTTCTCACTGTCTGCTCAGTGCTGCGGGGAATTAGAGGAGTGTGCCAGATAGGCCTTGCCTTCAGAAAGTCACCGCAGCGTAGGGAAGATAAGAAACTGCAATAATGCCTATTTAATAAAATGGGAGCATTGCTACAGGTGCTCAGAATAGAGCGGGAATTCAGGGGAGAGACCTTTTTTAATGTCGTGATTCAGGGAATTTTTCAAAGGCAGTGTTTAACTAGATTTTGAAAGATACGCACAATTTTAAGAAACAGAAAAGAGAAGAGTATTTCTGTGGAAAGAGAGCAATGGAGAAAGGGACTTTCTGTGGGGGATGACAGCTGTGTGCACGAATAGGCGCAGACACAGCGGCGGGCGAGGCAGGCAGAGGTGTGGGACGCTTCCTGCAGCAGGCAGCCCCGAAGCCCCGAATGACTGCTCTGGCTCGGCGCTCTGATGAACCTGGGGGGTGCATGGCTCATCCTGCTGTGTGTTGATCGCAATGTTTCCCTTCCCCATGGGAGCCTCAGGTTCCTGATCTGTGGAACGGGGTTAAAAGCAGCCCCATCTCCTAGTGTTGTGGGATAATCCAACAGGAGGACGCATGGGAGGGGCTGAGCGCTCTGCTGGTACTTGTAAGTGGTCCTGGGGGGGAGCGTGTTTTGTGAAGGCCAGAAGCTCCTGGAAATGCAGCGCTGCTGAGGTCCCCTGGGGCAGGTGTGAAGGGGGATGAGCATGCAGGTGGTGGGCACAGGCCCGGCCAGGGCAGCAGGCGCGGACGCAGTGCTGGGGGGAGAAGGGAGCACCCTGCAGGCCTGGCTAGGCGAGGAGCACACGCAGCTCAGCAGACAGCGCAGACGGCCCACGCCAGCTAAGAAAACTCAGACCTGACGCTCAGAACGGATTGTAACAAAGCAGGTTTATAGGTGTGAGAAGGAGAGCAGGCTGGGGAGGCTAAGTGGGAGTTCCTGGCGAGGGGGTAACAGGGAGGAGAGAGAATGCTGGAGAATTTCGGTAGTAAATCATACATGCACACGTGCATGCACACACACGCACACGCGCACTAGAATAACAGGGCAGGTAGCAATTGCAGGGTCCAAGCATGTGTGACTGCAGAGCTCTGGATGGACCTGTGCACCCCAGGCAGCGAGGAGGAACCCAGGGAAGCGGGGAGCTCACAGTGAGGCCGGAGGGAGGGCGAGCAAGGGGCAGTGGAGGCTGCTTTTGGGAAAGAGGCCGGGGAGCTGCAGGTGGAGAACCGTTTTAAGGAGCCGGTGATGGTGATTTCACTCCCTGTAGAAGTGCCTGGCACGGGCTTGGGAGACCTGAGCAGAGTCCTCATGCCTTGGGCGTCACCCTCCACCTCTGACACTTTGGGATCTCAGTGAAAATGCAGAATTCAACTATCGCAAGACCTTTTGAAGTTGAACATGTTGTTTCTGTGTGGCTGGCCTTTCATTTTCCTAGAATTCTAGCTGGAGCGAGAATCATTTAAAAAATACAAACACACTTTGAATTTTGTTAAATGCTGCAGTTTAATAATAAGTATTACCCTAGAAGAAAATTTTAATGGATTTGTTGGAGGGACTTTGTGTGTTAGAACTTATGATTCAGATTTCCAAATTAAGCTGCTGTTTAAAATTCGAAACGCTGTTACAGAAGGAACACAGGAGCAGCATCTACGTGGAACGCCTGCCAGTCTCTCCTCTGGGCTGTACTTCTCTGCGGAGACTTCTGGGGAGGAGGGATCCCCATCTGGAGGTGCTTCCTGGCCATGCAGACTAGCAGGAGGCCTGCAGAAGGGAGGGCAGGTGCCACTGAGCATCTCTCTGCCCGGTCCCTCCACGCCCACAGACCTGAGCCTTGCACACTCTGTTTGCTGGGAAAGCAGCATTTGTATTTCCAGAGCCTTCTCTGAGACAGACGCAGCTGGGGGCAAGGAACCGGGAGGTGGTGATGGGAGCAGGCTGGGATGAAGGCAGAAGGCCGAGGGCAGCAAAAGCTCGAAGGGCCACAGTCAGCGCTGCTCCAGGGTGGGGGACTCCTGGGGACTCCAGGATGTGGAGCCCACCCTCCTGGTGAGCAGAATTGGACCCATTCAAGGAGAAACCACTCTTTCATGTGAGGGAAGCACTACTCCACAAACAGCCAGTGTGGTTTGGTTTTGTTTTTCTCTTTTAAAACAATCCCTATTACAAAATAGTCTCATTAGGGAGATTTAAGGATCCAAGAAAGTGAAAGATACCAGGCCTACCACCAAAACATACTCACTGTGGACATCTTACTGTGTATTCCTGTATTTGTTTCTGAGCACAGAGTTTTAATGTGTTTATATAAATATAATCCCACACAACCAATACATTTATTTCTCTCTTTGTACTTAAGGCATGCGCATTTTTCTGTTATTGCTGTTTTTAAAGATCATGAACAAATTTTGCAGCATAGTGATAAGTGCATGAAGATAGTGTTTGCTGCTCAGCTGAGGAGAGGGTGGTGCAGAGGAAATAGGGGGTGTCCCGTATGGGTGTGGAGGGCTCTTCATTGCCATAACCTGCCCAAGGATACACCTGCCACGTGTCAGATGGAAACTCGCTCTTACACAGCAATCAAAGTCAATGAACAATGAGTCGATCTGAGAAAATGCTAAGCCCCCCAAACGAGAGCAACTTTACTGACATTTAAACTTGGATTGTACAGTTGGAGGTGGACCAGTGGAACAGCCGCTGCTAATCAAATGGAGGAAGAGTCAGGCCAGCTCTGGAGGCTCAGTTGCATCCTCGTTAACCAAGCTCCAGCAATCTAAACACTTAGTAAATGAAATTGATGGGTCTCAACAATGGAATTGATGTTGGTCAGGAAAAGAAATCAAAGCCCGGCAACACTGAGATACTGTGCCAGCACCCTGGGTGGACCTATGGGTATTTGTTCCAGAAAGTGGCCTCCAAATCAAAATGACATATTTCCCCTAGCAATGCATCTACATTTTCCTAGAGATGAGATGATCACATACACTGGAGATAGACTAGCTTCTACATGCAAGTTGCATAAATGTCTGCAGAAAACAAACAGAATTGTGTGTTTCATATTTGAAATGGGGGGCTTGTGAAGTCACAGATACATTTTCAGGGCTCAGGTAGATCCTAATGTGATTCCAACATGCAGTCTAAATTTTAAATGGGAAGATATGAATGAATTATGCCGATGGAACCCTAAGCATCTTATGATGGAGCCATTAAACAGTAAAAGTCAAATTCGAAGACACATTATTCAGCACACAGCACCTTATGTGTTAGTTCATTCTCACACTGCTGATAGAGAGCTGCCTGACACTCAGTGGTTTATAAAGGAAAGAGGTTTAATTGACTCACATATCGGCAGGGCTGGGGAGGCCTCAGGAATCTTATAATCATGGTGGAATGGGATGCAAACACATCCTTCCTCCCACGGAAGCAGCACGGAGAAGTGCGGAGTGAAAGGGAGACAAGCCCCTTATAAAACCACCAGATTTCGTGAGAACTCACTATCAGGAGAACGGCATGAGGTCATCACCCCTGTGATTAAATTCCTGCCCACTGGGTTCCCCCCGTGACACAGGGGATTATGGGAACTACAGTTCCAGATGTGAATGACTACTCGGTAGTCATTCACTTTCTCTACTGAACTTTTATGTTAATTACAATTTTTAAATAAAACTGTGAGACCAGCCTTTTAGTGAGCCCTTGGATCATATTATATTATCATCCCATCATATTATCTTACATTCTTAGTGTTGATGTTGAAAACAATATCCTTTTGGCCTTTCGTAAAGGAATGAGGTTAATTTTTAAAAGGTTACTTATGGACCCCATATATGAGAAAATTCCCAATGAACATGCTACAGATGTGCTTCTGTGGTTGAGGGTAAGTGGTGCTTTCAGTTAGCACCTGGAGTCAGTCAAGCACAAGGTGAGGGCATGGTTCCCATACCAGCTAGAGGCTCTCACTTCCAACAAGAGACATGGCTGTGGGGGCCTCAGGGTCCCTCTCACCTCAGACCAGTGGGCTACACATTTGGGGGTCCCCATAGGTTCCCTGGGGTTTGATACATCTCCAGAACTACTGCAGAATTCAGGAAAGTGCTCTATGGGTGATTATAGTTTTAAGGCAATTGTCACAAATCAGGACTGGCTGAGGGGAGAGAGGCACAAGGTGGCATCTGGTACTGGGAGAGATTCTAGCATGAAGGTGTCATCAGCTTGGGATCCCATTCCCTACCCACAAACACTGAGGACTGCCCCCCCACTGGTGCCCATCACCAGCAACCCAGCCCCCTCCAGGTAGCCTCTCAGTGCCCACTTCTGTGGACAATACCCCCTTCAAAACTGGCAGAGCCACCATGCCTCATGTATGCACCCTTCAGGACCTAGGACCCTCCCTGTCTGGTAGCCTCTACCTTCAGCAAAGTTGCACCACTGCCTACACACATATCCACAGTTTAAGCAGTTGCAGACACAGCTGATGCTGATTACCACCAAATAAATCACACAGAGACTACACTTTGATACCCACCCAGAACCAAACAAAAGCACCCTAGCCATCTGACACTACAGAACACATTTACAAGAAAAAGCCCCAGCAGAAACTTAAACTCACCAGCAGAAACCTTACAGGTCAGGAGAAAATGGGATGGTATAGTGAAAGTCCTGAAAGAAAAAAGATCCCTGACAGCCAAGAATACTATATCCAGCAAAGCTAGCTCTCAAAAATAAAGGAGAAATGTATCTTTCCCAGATAAGCAAAAACTGATAATTCATTATCACTAGACCAGCCGTACAGAAATACTTAAGAAAGTCCCACTTCTAGAAGCAAAAGAAGATAATTTACATCATGTTAACACATGAAAGTAAAAACTCACTGAGAGCAGATACACACACACACGCACACACACACACACACACACATATGTAATATCTCTGTCTCTCTGCTCAAAAAGTTGGTTTTTGAAAGGATAGACTATTTATCCTTTCAAATATATATATATATATATATATGAGAAAGATAAAAAATTCAATCCTCATCCTCATAAGAAAACCCACAAAAATCACAAACATAAACAATGAGAGGAAGAAAGGGCAAAAAGATATACAAAACAACCAGGAAAACAATTAACAAAATAGCGGGAGCAAATTCTCTTCTATAAATAACCTTGAATGCAAGTCGATTAAATTTCCTAAAAAATATATACTGATTGAATACATTAAAAATAAGATTCAACTCTATTCTGCCTACCAACTATATGCTGTCTGGCACTTAACCTGTAAAAATGCATATAGACTGAAAGTAATGGGATGAAAAATCGTATTTCAGAAAAATGTAAATCAAATATAAGAAGGAGTGGCTATATTTATATCAGATAAAACAGGCTTTATGTCAAAAGCTATAAAAAGAGAAAAATGGAATTGTATAATAATAAAGGGACAAATTCAGCAGGAGAACTTAACAATTATAAATACATATAAATCAACAACAAAGCACTCAGATATATAAAGCAAAAATTAATAGATCTAAATAAGGAGACAGATTCCAAATATAATAAGAATAGCTGGGGACTTTAATACCCCGATATCAGCATTAGAGAAATTGTAAAGACAGAAAGTCAACAAAGAAACATTGAATTAAACTGCGCTACCAACCAAATGAGCCTAACGGATCTGACAGTAAGTCAATAAAGAAATGTAAACATTAAAAAAATTTGTAAAACAAATGAAAATAGAAACACAATATACCAAACATGCAACACAGCAAGAGTAGTACAAAGTGGGGGCACTTACAGTAATAAACACTTATATACACAAAAGGAAGATTTAAAATAAAAAACCTAAAGAGGCACGCTGACAAACTAGAAAAGCAAGAACAAACTAAATGAAAAATTGGTGGAGGGAAAGATCAAATGAGGATTAAAGCAGAAATAAACATTATAGAGACTAAAAAAAGATCAACAATAAGTTGGCTTTTGAAAGGATAGACAAAACATAAACTGCTTGCTAGTCTAAGAAAATGAGAGAGAAGATCCAAATTTATAAAATCAGAAACAAAAAAGGAGACATTACAACTGATACTACAAATATGCAAAGGCTTAATAAAGACTCATAAACAACTATATGCCAACAAATTAAAAAAATCTAGAGGACATATACAACTTACCAAACTTAAACAAGGAAGAAATAGAAAATCTGTGCGGATCAATAACAGGTAATAAGATTGAAACAGTAATTAAAAAAAAATCTCCCAACTAAGAAAATCCAGGACTGAGTGGCTTCATTGCTGAATTCTACCAAACATTTAAAGAACTAACACCAATTATTCTAAAATTATTCCAAAAACTTGAAGGGGAGAGAATTCTTCCAAATTCAGTCTATAAGACCAGCATTAACCTGGTATCAAAACCATACAAGGACACATATACACATAAAACAAAACTACAGACTGATGAATATGGATGAAAAATCCACAACAAAATGCAGACTGAATCCAACAGCATGTTAAAAAGATTATATAACATGATCAAATGGGATTTATTCTGTAAAATGCAAGGATGCTTTAACATATGCAAAGTAACAAAAACTCTATGATCATCTCAATAGGTTCAGAATAAGTATGTAATACAATTCAACATTCCTTCATGATAAAAAAAAAATTCCCAACAAATTGCATATAGAAGAAATGTGCCTCAGCACAATAAAGGTCCTATATGACAAACCCAGTGTTATCATCAATGGAGAAAAGTTGAATGCTTTTTCTCTAAGAAATGAAATAAGGTAAGGGTGTCTATTTTACCATTCTTACTTAACATATACTGAAGGCTCAAGCCAGAGTGATTAAGGAAAGAGAAAGAAATAAAGGACATAGAAATTAGAAAAGAGGAAGTCAAATTTTCTCTGTTTGCAGATGAACTGGTCTTATATATAGTAAAACCTAGAGATTCCACCAAAAAATTCTTAGAACTGATGAACAAATTCAAGAAAGAAGTAGGTTACAAAATCAACATACAAAAATCAGTACTATTTCTGTAAATGCACAATGAACTAGCTTAAAAAGAAATCAAGAGAGCATTTCCATTTACAATAGAAACACAAAATTAAAATGCCTAGGAATAAATTAACCAAGGTTGTGAAAGATCTGTGCAATGAAAATTATAAAACTCTGATCAATTAGATTGAAGCAGACAAACACACAAATAAATGGAAAGACATCTTATGTTCATGAATTGGAATAATAAATATTGTTAAAATTACCATATTACCCAATATAATATACAGATTAAATGCAATCCCTATCAAAACACCAGTGACATTCTTCGCACAAATAGAAAAAATATTCTAAAATTAATATAGAACCACAAAATACCTCAAGTAGCCAATCTATCCTGAGCAGATAGAACAAAGCTGGAGGCATCGTATCACCTGATCTCATAATATACTACAAAGCTATGGGAACCCAAACAGCATGGTACTGACATAGAAACAGACAGACCAATGGGACAAAATAGAGAACACAGAAATAAATCTGTGTTATTTACAACCAACTGACTCTCAACAAAGGCAGCAAGAACATACATTGTGGAAAGGACAGTCTCTTAAATAAATGGAATGTTTATATGCAAGAGAATGAAACTGGACCCATATGTGACACCATACACAAAAATTAACTCAAAAACGAAATAAAGATCTAAATGTAAGACCTGAAGCTGTGGAGCTACTAGAAGAGAACACAGGGCAAAATACTTCAGGACATTGATCTAAGTAAAGAACTTATGGATAAAACTTCAAAAGCACAGGCAACTAAAAGAAAGGTAGACAAATGGAATTATATCAAATAAAAGTCTTCATTAGATGAAAGAAAACAATCAACCAAGGAAAGAAAATTTCAGAATGGGATGAAATGTTTGCAAAATATTATCTGACAAGGAATTACTACCCAGAATATACAAGGAGCTCAAACAAATCATGGCAAAAAAACAAAAAATCTAATTAAAAATGGACAAAGAACCTGAACAGACACTTCTCAAAAGAAGGCAAACAGCAAGAAAATGCAAAAATCACCTGGCCAATAGATAAATCAAAAACTTCTCTATATTACTGATGATCATGGAAATGCAACTCAAAGTCACAATGAGGTATTATCTTATCCTATTTAGGATGGCTATTATAAAAAATACAAATAATAACAGATGTTGGTGAGGAGGTGAAGAAAAGTAAACTCTTCTAGCCTGTGGATAGGAATGTAAATTAGTACAACCTCTATGGTAAACACTATAGAAGTTCCTCAAAAAACTATAAATAGAGCTACCATATAATCCAGCAATCCCACTACTAGGTATACACCCAAAGAAAGGAAAATGTGTGTAGTGAAGAGATAGCTGGACCTCCATGTTTACTGCAGTGTCATTCACAATAGGTGAGGTATGGAATAAACCTAATTGTTGATCAATAGACAATTAAAAATGTGATATACAGGTTGGTTCTAAGTCTTTGCTATTGTAAACAGTGCTGAATAAACATACCTGTGCATATGTCTTTATAGTAGAATGATTTATAATCCTTTGCTTATGTACCAAGTAATGGGATTGCTGGGTCAAATGGTATTTCTGGTTCTAGGTCCTTGAAGAATTGCCACAGTGTCTTCCACAATGGTTGAACTAATTTATACTCCTACCAACAGTGTGAAAGTGTTCCTATTTCTCCACAGCCTCACCAGCATCTGTTATTTCCTGACTTTTTAATAATTGCCATTCTAACTGGCCTGAGATGGTATCTCACTGTGGTTTTGATTTGCATTTCTCTAATGATCCATGATGATGAGGTTTTCTTCATGTGTTTGTTGGCCACATGAGTGTCTTCTTTTGAGAAGTGTCTGTTCTTATCTGTTGCCCACTTTTCAATGGGGTTGTTTATTTCTTATAAATTTGTGTAAGTTCCTTGTCGATTCTTAATATTAGACATTTGTCCATCAATGATAGACTAGATAAAAAAAAACGTGGCCCATATACACCATGGAATACTATGCAGCCATACAAAAGAATGAGTTCATGTCCTTTGCAGGGATATGGAAGAAGCTGGAAGCCATCATTCTCAGCAAACTAACACAGGAACAAAAAACCAAACACCACATGTTCTCACTCATAAGTGGAAGTTGAACAATGAGAACATACGGACACAGGGAGGGGACTATCACACACCGGGCCCTGTTGGGGGTTGAAGGTTTAGGGGAGGGAGAGCATTAGGACAAACACCTAATGCATGTGCAGCTTAAAAACTAGATGATGAGTTGATAGGTGCAGTAAACAACCATGGCATATGTATGCCTATATACATATATACAAACCTGCATGTTCTGCACATGGATCCCAGAACTTAAACTAAAAAAAAAAGTTATATATATATATATATATATATATATATATATATATATATATGTGTGTGTGTGTGTGTGCATACACACACACACACACACATACACAATGAAATGCTATTCAGCCACAGAAAAGACTGAAATCCTGTCATTTGCGGCAACGTAGAGGAGCCTGGAAGGCATTCTGTTCGGAGAAACAAGCCAGGCACAGAAAGATAAATATTGCATGACTTCACTCCTATATGGAGGCTAAATAAGTGGATCTCATAGAAGGAGAGAGCAGAATAGTGATTACCAGAGGCTAAGAAGGGCCAGGAGCATGGAGCGCTAGGAGGAGGTTGGTGAATAGACACAAAATTAAAGCCAGATAGGAGGAATGTGTCCCAGTGTTGCATAGCATTGTGGGGTGATTATAGATAACAATTTATTCTATATCTTCAGATAGCTAGAAGACAGGTTTTGAATGTTCCCAACCTGAAGAAATATTAATTGCTGGAGGTGAAGAATATGATAATTACTGATTTGATCATTACACATTATACACAGGTATTGAAATATCACACCATAACCCATAAATATATACAATTATGTGTCCATTTTAAAAAAAGGAGTAAGAGAGAATAACAAGAGGAAATATATGTGTGGTAGGCAGGATGATGCCCCCTGCCCCAAAGGTGTCGATGATCTGGTCCTGTAACCTGTGAACCTGTCAGGGAACATGGCAAAAGAGAATTAAGCTTGCCAATGGAATCAGTGATGTGAATGAGCTGACCCTAAACTAGGGAGTATCCTGGATTACTCAGGTGGGCTCTACTCCCATGAGCTGTTCAAAAGAAGAGGGAGGCAATGGAGGGCAGGAGGGATGCTGCCTGATGACTGAGCGTTCCACTGCCATCATCGCTGATGTGAGGGGAGCCATGAGGGTGCAGCGGCCAGGCCTTGCAGGCGGCTCAGAATCGAGGTAGGAGAGTGCCGGGGTGAAGGCCTGGGAAGGGAAGAGCACCTGAGAAGGAGGTTCTTGTTATGCGGTGGCCAGATGCTTGGTGGATTCGTGGCAAGAAGAGTGTGAACACCGTGAGACAAACATTTAGCTGAGAATAATTCCAGGCCAAATGTGGAGATGGTAGCCTGTTTCTCCTTGCTGCTGTCTATAGTAGAAAGCAAGAAGAGAAAGATGAATTGAGGAAAAAATTGTTAGACAGTTTTGATAACTAAATCTTGATAATTTGGAAAATGCTCACCCTCTCCAGATTGCACAACACACTGGAGTTAAGGTCTTTATCTGGAAAGAGACCTCCGGAGAAGAAGTTGAGGTATGGCAGCAAAACCTTTCAGTAAAACCCCAGAAAGGTCAAAGGTTGGGGTGGTCGGTCACTCAGGGGCTCTTCGAAGAGATTGAGAGTGTGGCCTAGGTCTCCTTCAGTCAAGCCAGAGAGCACCGAGGAATCTGGAGGCTTGTCCCTCGGCCGCCTGGGCAAAAGCCAAGCAGAGGTGGGCTGTGTGGGAAAGACCTGCAGACAGGGCCTCGCTTCTCAGAGCCAGAGTCCCCGGGACTGACGTGGGACAGCCGCAGAGTCCAGAATTCCGGATCAGCAGAAACACTGCCAGCTGGATCTAGAAGGAAGAGAGAGAGGACAACGTGAAAGAAGGCAGGAAACCGACGAATCAAATGACTCCGCAGTAAGGAAGCCTATCTTTCACAGGAGAGGAAAGGCGCTTCAGGCCGAGCCCCGGCCACAGGAATGAGTCCCAGACCTCAGAACCCAACGCAATTCTCATTTTGAAATTGCCTGTGACCAGTTATTCCTTTTTTCCTTCTATTTTCTCCCCTGTAAATCAGGACACCTCATACCCTATGCTCATGACATCATTGTATTTTGAGAGCAGATAGTTTGCTTTCTGGTTTCCCAGGTCCACAGATGGAAAGGATGGGTTGCACTCAGCCCTCACTCATAACTGACTCAGTTGATGGGTGACGGCAACTAACACGGTGCTTTAGGAAAAGACAATACAACCCAGGATTCCAAACTGCCGTTTTCACTGAATAGATGTTCAACGGAGTTTCTTCCCTGCTTCCTTATTCAAAGTAGGATGTGTAAATGCACAGCTGTGTGATTTACTTATAGGTAGTAGTGGCTAATATGACTTTTAATAAACAGTATTTTATTAAATCAGTATCTAAACAGTATTTTATCAAATTTAGCAAATCCATCCTGATCATCTTTATAAGGTTTCGTTTTCATTTAGAATAAAAATAGAATCATGAATTCTTCCTACAAACGATCATGTCATAATCTTATATTTTACTAAGATTGTTTGTATCAATTAGAGAAAAGTTCTTTACATGTAAATTTTAGACTGGCACAGCCTCACAGAAGCTTTGGGAGTGAAAATGAATCCAGCAGTATTATCCCATGTCATAGAAGAGGAAATATTCAGAGGAGAGAAAAGCTTGCTTGAGCAAACATTGCAAGTTTGTGCCTGGCTTGGCGGCAGAATGAGAGTTTGCTGACTTGGACTTCTTGCCGCATGCATCTGCCATTGCCAAATTTTTCTCTCATGACCTTGAGTGACATTCTAGCCTGTTCCGCCGCGAGGGAACTGGTCCCAACATCTTGTAAATCTTTCATTATACAGAACAACTACATTAGGTACTAAAACAATAAAACTCTGGAGTTATTATATTATACTGTGCCCACAAATGGCATAATTACAAACCAATCCCTAACTCCAGGGAGTTCAAAGAGGTCAAATGTTTAATTGAAATGGAATATTTGAGCTAAATTGCTGGTGCAGTACTTCAATATTATTGAAGTACTAATAAATACATTAAAAGACTGTTAGCCAAAGTACTTCTGCTGAAGAATGATCATCCGAAGAACAACATTAGCCCATTTTGTAATATGCAGAGAGTGTTGTTTCAAGCTAATTAAATGCCATGCATTTTTGATAGCACTTAACAATATGTGGTTAATTATTATTATGCAGGGTTTGTTCTATAGCATTAATTATGATGAACTCATTTGGCTTTTATAAGGATAGGGAGTGTGCTGGTTTGGGAGGTGCAGTGCTTATGATGTTCTGTTGTAATTTAGATTCAAATTATTAAACTTTGGAGCTTTACAGAAAAAAAGTGAAGAGTTTTCAAATAGACTCTAACATTGAGTCAAAAAATATAGTTTAGGAAATAATTTTACTAGGTTTGACATTTTTATAAGATTTACTCAACATTCAAGAGCGTCGTTGTGATGTAAACGGCTGTGAGTCATGCACACGTGAACGGAGCCACACCACCCGGACTCAAGGACTCTGCTGCCTGTGCAAGCTGGAGATTCCAACACCCCAGTCCACACTCCCGTGAACTCTTTACCATGAACCATGCCTCTCTTGGAGTCCTTTTTCTCCAGGTGGACACAAAGCTTCCCTCGCTTGCTGGGGCAGTTCTTACATCCTGGGTCAAGGATCCTCCTCTCCCCCAAGGGGTTTGAGAACACAGATGCATCAGAATATAGCCCAGACACCCTGATTCACTGGGTCTGCAGTGGCATTTGGAAATGTTTTTAAAAGTAGGCAAGTGCCTGGGGCCTGGGTGTGGGCATGGGAAGTGGCTGCAGACAGGCACCAGCTGTCCTTCTAGGGTGTTAAGGATGTCTGTGAATTCAATGGCGATGGTTGTTGCACAGCTCTGTGGACTTACTAAAAATCATTGAATTGTACATCTAAAATGAGCACATCTGATGGTCCATACATTACAGCTCGACACAGCGCCTGAATGACTGTAGTGGTGGGGTGGGCAGCCTCACGCCCTGCACAGGGAGGGGTGCGGGTTGGGGGCTCCCCTGCAGCCCCTTGTCTGTGCCCCCCTCACCTGCTTACCCCCTTCCCTGGTTCAGAGAAGAACCTTGGTGCCCTCCAGATCTGCCCAGAACACAGTCACCTCCCTCCTCAGTCTTGCTAGGCAGTGGCTACAGAGCACTGAGCTCCCACATGGAAGCTGTGCTCTGCTGCAGCCGGAAGCGCCCTCCGATCGGACCTCATCCTGGCCTGCAGATCTTGCTTTAAGATGTCTTTTGTTCATACAGTACACATATGTCATTAAAGGGCAGTGATTTCTAGCAACATGTAGTGTCATAAGCTTTTCATCAAAATGCAGCATAGCCACTTGACAGCAACTACCTGGGAGCAGTGTTTGAAAAGAGCTAGAGGCTGCTGTGACGTCAGGCTGGAGGCACCCGGGAAGAGAGGCTGCGTGTGAGGTGGGCATAACTTCAATTACAAAAGGAAAGCCCACTGCTGAAGGCGAAGCCCCCCACACAGCGTCGGATTTCCTAGATGGCCTGTATCATCCACAGCGCCCCTCCTTGTTTAATCCCTGGGGCACCATGCCCCGCATGGCCACTTCCACTCCCCGTCTTGAAACAGTGACCCTGATCACCCTGGTCTGAGAGGCTGGGGGCTACACATGGAGTAGCAAAGATGCCCAAGTTTCCAAGGGTCATCTTTGAACCTCCTGCCAACAAAATGATTTAACAGAGCATGTTGCAGAAACTCTTTTCTATGGTCACCTTGTGGGAGGGTATTAAGGAGAAGAAACGTTTGTCTTAACAACAAAAAAACACAATATTATCATTAAAATAATATCTTCCATGAACTTCTGTTGAGGTTTTCTGAGGGCTGGGTTCTTTGAGGTGACCAATGTGTTTCAACAACAGCAAACACTCGGTGAGGAGGAAGGAGCAGGCCCTGCTCCGGGTCCCGTCTCTGGTAGAGATGTTGGTGGCAGGTGGCCTCGGCCCGAGGAGGCTTCAGAGCGGTGGCAGTGACCCCGCTGGGGTCGGGCTCATTCGCTTCTTTCAAGGCCTGTGCCACTGGCTCTTTGTGCATTCCTGTGGGAATTTCAGGGGGAGTGTTATTTGTGGGCTAAGTACAAAGGCCAGGGGTGGCTCACACGGTGACAGGTGGCAAAATTAGGGCAAAGGCCTGGATTGGGAGGGGAGAGCAGGGCAGGCAGCAGGGGTATGTGGAAGGGACGACCGGCAGGGCCCCTCCTCTGACATAATGCTGGGGCTGAACAACAGGTTCCACACATGGCGATGCTGTGACTTCTTCCGGGATGCTGTGACTTCCGGGATGCTGTGACTTCTTCCGGGATGCTGTGACTTCTTCCGGGATGCTGTGACTTCCCTGATGCTGTGAATTCTGGGATGCTGAGACTTCCAGGATGCTGTGACTTCCAGGATGCTGAGACTTCCG
>PVKP010036529.1:0-22393 GCA_004027715.1 Plecturocebus donacophilus | reverse complement strand
GGGTTTACATGCAGTTACTTTTCTTATACCCTTAAACTTTTCAGTGAAAACACTGTTATCCACAGGTACTTAGGCCAGCTCCATGCTATCCATCTTTTGTGCCTTTATGCCATACATTTGTAACACAGTCAGATTCATTTGTTATAGTCTGCATGTTATTATTGGATCCCTAAAATACTGGTTGATTTTTTGTGTGTTTTTGTGTGTCCATTAAAGGCACTTGTAGTAATGTAAAGTTCTAGTGATTTTATCAATAAAAAATGGTTATTTAGTCTGGGTAACATGGCAAAACTCATTCTCTAAAAAAAATACAAAAAGTAGCTGGGCTTGGTGGTGCATGCCTGTGGTCTCAGCTACTTGGTAGGCTGAGGTGGGAGGATCACTTGAGCCCCGGAGGAAGAGGTTGCAATGAGCTGAGATTGTGCCACAGCCCTTCAGGCTGGGGGAAAGTGCCAGATCCTGTCTCAAAAGAAAAAGAAAATGGTTATTGACTATTCGCTACTTCCTGGTTATCTTTATTGTAAGAAGAATTTTTTCAAATTTCAAATTTATTTACATGCATATGAGTTTTAAAGATGATAATGAAACCAAATATTTTGTGTATGTGTATCTGTGTACTATTATGCATCACACGTAGTACTTACCCAATACTGTTTCTTCCCTATAATTTTTAATTATAATTGTTTAAGTAAGACATTTGTATGCATCTTTCTAACAAAAGAAACATGTTTTAACATATACATATGTATTTTAATACATCCTTTAAACACTGTGATTAATCAAGTAATTTTTTTTAATTCTGAATTTTACTCATTATTATATGTCCATATAATAAATTAAAAATAAAATTAAAAATAAAATTAAAAATAAAATTAAAGATGAAAACCAATTTTCTGAATTAGACATTCACCTTATAGTGGCAATATATGTAGTGGTGAACTTTGGCAATACTCCATTATTACTCTTTTAATATACTCCATTATATACTCCATTAATACTATGACTCACCCAAAGTTACATAGCCAATAAATAATAGGTTTTCTTAACCAAAAGAAATAAAAAAATAATTAATTAGTTTTCCTAATCAAAACAGAATATTAATAGTATAATATTAATAGTACAAAATCAAAGGAACAGTAGAGGAACAAATAAAGATAACATTTTTAAAGCATTAGAAGGCTACTACATATAACACAATGCTATATAGATATAGATACTGATATAGATACTTGTGTATTGTTCATAGGTTTTTAGTACATATTTAAGTGCAAATATAATCTATTTTGTTACATTTATCTAAATTACATATGTGAAATTTATAAATTGCTGTCTCTGAATATCTATAAACAGCACATTCAGCCATTTGCCTAAAGATTTACTGCTATGAAAAAGAAAGAATTAGAATTTTTCAGGTAGTAGCTTATTGTAACTGTAAATTGAACACAATTATTGGAAATTGCTTTATGTCAACTCAGAGTACTTACTCAATAATTCAGGGTTATTTTATGATTGAATATTTATGTCAAGATCAACATTAGTGAGGGATGTTGGAAAAGATTAGAAATAATGTACAAGAAACTTGCATATTACTGTGACTTCTGCTACTTGGCATGTATCTTTTAATTATGTGATAACTAGAAATCATACATTATACAGCAAGAGTCTTCATTGTCATTATTATTTATCATTTTTGAGTGTCCATTAGATTTGTGTTACTTTTTCAAATCATTTAAATGCTTTAAACTCTCTTTCCAAGAAAATCAAACAAACATGCATCCCAATCTACAAACAGGAAACTAAATCAAATTAGCACACAGTGTACATGTGTATTTATATGTATCCTCATATATAGCTATATATATGTATATACATGCTTACATGAACTCACATGTTTACCTGCATGTCTGTGTCTGTATATCTATACATACATTTATATATATATATATATATTTGGGTAAGTGGTTAGGCTGACAATGCACTTGAAGATGTATAAAGCTCAAAATGATAATTCTGCAACTATCTACTAACATGCATTCTTTGAAGAGAATTAAAATCCCAAATGAAATCAGTGAATGGGCAAAATATATTTCTATGATTAAAGCATGGCTCTATTGAGTCAAAAATGGAAAGTACGAGATATTGATGGCACAAAGGCTCATCAGTCAGCATAGCTTGCCTCGTACCAGAAGGAATGAAGTCCATAGGCAGGAAGGTAGTTAATCAACATCTTCAACATAGATAAAATAACATTTGTCTTGCTATATGGTTGTGGGATGGACTTTAAGGTATAGTGTAATAAAGGACTGTGATGCAAAGTTGTCTGGGGCCAAATGGTAGCTCTGCCATTCACTAGCTGTGTTGCCTCAGGCAAGGTTTCTAGCCTCTATGTACCTCACTTTTCTCATGAGGATAAAAATAGTAGATGTGGTGGTTGTGATTAATACATGAAAGAGGATGAAATAGTGTCTGGTAAGCACTTTACCAGTGATTGCTATTATTACTTTTTATTATGATCATTATTATTTTGTTGACATAGCAAATATATTCTGGCTAACTACATTGTTCATCTTATTTATTCTTAAATAAAAGGACATTTTTAATGTCATTTATCAAAAGAGCAGCACTATGCATCAGAGAGTGCAAGAAAGCATATGAAAAATTGTATTTTTAATGTTAATGAATATTTTGTTGTATAAAAACAGTGATAAGTATTTCCTTTACTGTCTTTCATTTTAGCTACTTGATGGATGTTTGAGTTTAGCAGAAAATATTTTTGTAATACCAGTCATTTCCCTGTATAGCCAGCTTTTGTCTTAGTGTAGGATTTTCAAAAACAATTATTCACTGCAAATCATTGGCATTATGGTACAAAGCTGCAAAGGCAGAGTTGTTTTCTTAGGTGAATTTGGTTCCTGTCATTTGAAGAATGTAAGTAGTGGAGGAAGTGCAAGGTTAAAAATATATAGATCCAGAAGCCTGTCTGTGGGAAATATTATTCCACTTATCAGAGTTGTAAAATTGCAAGCAGAAAAATATATTTCCATCAACAAATAGTCAAAATGGAAACACTCACCTCTTTAGAATGTACTTGACAAGACATAAACATTTTCAAAATATCTACAAGCCAAATTATTTCTATACTAAATCAACAAAACTTATTCAACATTTAGATGTAGATGTGACATAAAATTTCACATTATATTAATTTCAAATCAATTTAATGAGGATTAATCAGTTCTTAGATTGTTCAAAAATATGATTGACAAAGGTAATGTCATATTAGCAGAAGATTAACATTTCTTGTTGATGCTTCATGAAATACTCAAAAGGATGATGATACGGTTTGGCTGTGTCCCCACCCAAATCTTACCTTGAGTTGTAATGATCCCCATGAGTGAAGGGTGGAGCCATGTAGAGATCATTGAATGATGGGGGTGGTTTTCCCCGAAATGTTCTCATAGTAGTGAATAAGTTTCATGAGATCTGATGATTTTATAAATGGGAGTACCCCTACACAAGCTCTCTTGCCTACTGCCATGTCAGATGTGCCTTTGCTTCTCCTTTGCCTTCCACCATAATTCTGCACCTTCAACAGCCATGTGAAACTGTGACTCCAATAAACCTCTTTCCTTTATAAATTACCCAGTCTTGCCTATGTTTCATTAGTAGAGTGAGAACAGGCTAATATATATGAAAAACACATAAAACTCATTAAATGCACTCCACATGGAAATAAAGAATAAATTGATTAACAAATGCTATCAACTCAATTTCCAAACTTAGTCAAAACACAAGAAAAGTTGTCATGAACTTTCATATAAAATTAATAAGCTATTTTCCAAATATATCACAGTACTGAAAATGCATGTAAGAGGATTTTTTTTCCTAAAATAAATTAATAGTAAAAATTGAATTAACCATGTGTGGAAGAATAACAAATTAGAGATTCTTTCCTCTAAAAAAAACTGTATAAAATTACTATTATAGATAATAAAATAGCATGGTGCAAAAAATTAATTAGATAACTTATTACAGGTTTGTACTAGCTAGATAATTAATTGAAGAAGTATTATGTTATTTACTGATTTTTGATATTTGGGTATTTTTAAATATTTGTAATTGTGATTTTTTTCTTATTCCAAATACATATTTTGGCTGGGTGTGGTGGCTGATACCTGTGATCTCAGCACTTTGGGAGGCTGAGGAAGGAGGACTGCTTGAGGCCAGAAGTTGGAAATCAGCATTGGTAACATAGCCAAATTTCATCTCTACAAAAATTTTTTTTACAATAGCCAGGCGTCATACTACAGGCTTACAGTTCTAGCTACTCAGTAAGCTGAGGTGAGAGGTTTGCTTGAGCCCCTGAGATTGAGGCTGCAGTCAACCATAATTGTGTCACTGCATTCCAGCCTGGGCAGTAGAGTGAAATCATCTTTAAAAATAATAATAACATCAGCAAAGTCTCAGAATACAAAATCAATGTGGAAAAATCACAAGGATTCCTATACACCAATAACAGACAATCAGAGGGCCAAATCAAGAGAGAACTCCCATTCACAATTGCTACAAAGAGAATAAAATACTTAGTAATACAACTAACAAGGGATGTGAAGGACTTCTTCAAGTAGAATTACAAACCACTGCTCAAGGAAATAAGAGAGGACACAAACAGATGGAAAAACATTCCATGCTCATGGTTAGAAAGAATCAATTTCATGAAAATGGCCATACTGCTCATAATAATTTATAGATTCAATGCTATTCCCATTGAGTTACCATTGATTTTCTTCACAGAAATGGAAAAAAGCACCTTAAACTTCATATGGAACCAAAAGAGAGCCTGCATAGCCAAATCAATTCTAAGCAAAAAGAACAAAGCCGGAGGCATCATGCTACCTGACTTCAAACTATACTACAAAGCTACAGTAATCAAAACAGCATGGCACTGATATCAAAACAGAGATATATACCAATGGAACAGAACAGAGGTCTCAGAAGTAACACCACACATCTAAAACCATCTGATCTTTGACAAACCTGACAAAAACAATCAATGGGGAAAGGATTCCCAGCTTAATAAATAGTGTTGGGAAAACTAGCTAGCCTTATGTAGAATACTGAAACTGGATTCCTTCCTTACACCTCATACAAAAATTAACTCCAGATGAATTAAAGATTTAAAAGTAAGACCTAACACCATAAAAACCCTAGAAGAAAACTTAGGCAGTACCATTCAGGACATAGGCATGGGCAAGGACTTCATGACTAAAACACCAAAAGCAATGGCAACAAAAGCCAAAATAGACAAATGAGATCTAATTAATCTTAAAAGCTTTTGCACAGCAAAAGAAACTATCATTACAGTTCACTGGCAACTAACAGAATGGGAAAAATTTTTGCAATCTACCCATCTGACAAAGGGCTAATATCCAGATTCTAATAAGAATTTAAACAAATTTACAAGAAAAAAACAAGCAACCCCATCAAAAAGTGGGCAAAGGATATAAACAGACACTTCTCAAAAGAAGACATTTATGCAACCAACGAACATATGAAAAAAAAAAAGCTCCTCATTACTGGTCATTAGAGAAATGCAAATCAAAACCACATTGAGATATCATCTCAAGTCAGTTAGAATGGTGATCATTAAAAAAAAGCAGGAGACCACAGGTGCTGGAGAGGATGTGGAGAAACAGGAATGCTTCTACACTGTTGGTGGGAGTGTAAATTAGTTCAACCATTGTGGAAGTCAATGTGGGGATTCCTCAACGATCTAGAAATAGAAATATCATTTGACCCAGCAATCCCACTATTGGGTATATACCCGAAGGATTATAAATCGTTTTATTATAAAGACACATGCACACGTATGTTTATTGTAGCAATATTTACAATAGCAAAGACTTGGAACCAACCCAAATGCCCATCAATGATAGACGTTGAGAATATAGAAAGAAAATGTGGCATATATACAACATGGAATACTATGTAGCCATAAAAATGAATGAGTTCATGTCGTTTTCAGGGACATGAATGAAGCTGGAAACCCATCATTCTCTGCAAACTGACACAAGAACAGAAAACCAAACACTGCATGTTCTCACTCATAAGTGGATATTGAACAATGAGAACACATGGGCACAGGGAAGGGAACATCACACACTAAGGCTTGTTGGGGGTAGGGGGGTTAGGAAGGGGATAGCAAGGGTGTGGGGATTGGGGAGAGCTAACACTAGGAGAAATAGGTAATGTAGATGACAGGGGACATGGATGCAGCAAACCACCATGGCACATGTATACCTATATAACAAACCTTCACGTTTCTGCACATGTACCCTAGAACCTAAAGTATAATTTAAAAAAAGACAAAAATTAAAAATAATAACAAAAATTATAAATAAATATACATATTTGCTTTCATACCAGTTTTGTAATAACAACTTTACATTATTTTTCTTGAAAAATAAAAACATAATCCAGCCTTCCAAATTTCAAAATGTCAGGTTCTACAGAATGTTAATGTTTTGGGGTTCAAGTGGCTATATTTTTATAAAGCTGTAGAAGTGATTTTGAAGCACAGCAGGGGTTAGAAAGCATCGATATAAGAATCATAGGGACTTATATCAGGACTTTGGGTTTCTTTGTTGTCAAAGTGTGTAAATAATGCTTTCATTATTTAAGGCATAAAGTACAAAAAGAAACACAAGTTTAGAAAAGAGTTTAGATTTTAATATGCTTTTAGACAAGGTTTGCTATCGTATTAAGTTTGAAGACCATATCCATTTGCTTTTATGTTTAGCTTACTGTAGACTAAATTCTTGAACTCTTTCTTTTAATGCTCTGCTTCTTAGTCAATTTTCTTTCCACATGTATTTGTACACTGGAAGATGTGGAGTTCAATTCATACAGGAGTTTACTTTTATCTTTGTTAAATTTCATCCTGCTAGGTTTTACTCCATTTCTCTAATCCAAGCATGGCAGAAGTACCATGAATTTGTTCTGAACTGTTTCCCCTGCTTTCTCTATAAGCTGGCTATTTTGTACATTTATTTTATGGTATATGCATATTCTTATTTATTTTTTTAATTGTTCTTACAGTTAGGAGTGCATTTATAATAACTGCAAAGCATTTTCCCTAACATACCTTCCCATGGCATGAATTGTACCCATCTTCTACCCAATTCATATGTGGAAACCTTAACTAACTCCAATGTGATGGTCTTTGGAGATGAGGTCTTTGGAAGGTAACTAGGTTTAGATGAGGTCATGAAGTTGGATAATGAGATTAGTATTTAACAAGAAACCTATAAGCTTGCATTTTGTCTCTTTCCAGAGCACAAAAATAACTTACGGTCCTGTGATCATAGAGGGATTTGGCAGCTGCCGACAGCCAAGAAAAGTGGCTTCAGAATGAAAACTACCTTATCAGCACCTTGGTCTTGCACCTGTGAGAAATTTCTGTCATTTAAACCCCGGTCTCCAGTCTTTGGGATTTTGTTATGATGGCCCAAGCTGACTAAGTCAGTATCTAGAAGGTTTGAGTCTGAAGAGTGGACAGGGAAGAGTTCGCTTTCTGCTCCTAAGGCTTGTGTTTTGCATTAGAATCTTGTGTTTGGCAGAGACACACACAAAGAGAAATGCACAGGCAGGTGAGTGTTGCTTACACAGCTTATAACTATTTTATTATGAATGCTTATTGCTTTGCCTTAGAGTTATCTAAAGAGCAATGTGCTGCAGCTCACTTATTTGAAGGGTGATATAATCATTTTATGACTTAAAGAACAGGAACCTTGTGCTATATGGAAAGCACAATCATTTTATTTTGAAACATTTGAACATACATTTTTATAAAGTAAATAAAATTGCCAGTCACCACGACCTGAATTAGCTAAAGATGCATATTTTCTTGGGGATAATTGCTACTCAGTACTATTTTAAAAAGTGCTTAAAACTTCCTATGTTACTAATAAAAGTCAGTCAGCCTGAATTAAAAGCCTGGCCAAGCCACTTATTACCCATGTGACCAAGGTATTTTCGGTAAATATTTTTTTCCTAGTTATTTAATCTTTTACTTCCTTAATCTCCTCACCTATAGATGAAAATGATGGTAATACCTATTTTTTAATAGTTGATCTGAGGATTACATTGGTAGTATGTGTAAAATACTGAGAATGGAGTAGGCATTCAATATTAGCTACATTTCTACTTTTCAGTCACTAACCGGGTATTGTAACATTCAATGTAGGCATCAGAGATATTGCCAAATCTCCTCACCATTTTAAATGTTGTTTAATAACTCTTCCTTCTTTCTAATACTGAGATTGGTTTTAGAAGATCATTTTTTCCTTCCCTTCCTACTCAGAGTGCATATTCCTAAAATACCTTAGCTCCAGAAAGTTGAGAATCAGAAAATCTTAATCTAAAATCAGGATCTTCTAATTTCCAGCTATTTTCAGAGAATGGAATAGTATTCATGGCATCACTTAAAGGAGTTATTATTTTTCAAGTTTTGTTCCTGGTCTGTGTGAGACAAGCTTTTATATTCTGTATAAGTATTTAATTGTACAGAAAAATGTTACATCACAATTTTGTATTGTGTACCATAGAGTAAAAATGTGTGTCACCCCCAAATTTATACGTGAAATCCTAACCCTGATGGTAATGGTATTAGGAAGTTAGACCTTTGGGAGGCAATTAGTTCATGAGGGTGGAGCCTCTTATACAAGCAATCCCAGAGAGCTCTGTCACTTTCTGCCATGGTCCACATTCTGAAGATGCAGTTAGGAGTCAATAGTCTGCAACATAGAAGAGAGCTCTGACTATAACTCAACCATACTGGCACCCTGATCCTGAACTTCCAGGCTTGGGATCTGTGAAGAATAAATTTTTGTTGTTTAATTCCACCCAGTTTAGGGTATTCTCATATAGCAGCCCAAATGGACTAAGACAGAAATTAATACCAGAAGTGGGGTGCTGCTGCTATAACACATAAAAATGTGAAAGTGGCTTTGGAACTCTGTAATGGGTAGAGACTGAAAGAGTTCTAAGGTGTGAAGTGATTAATTATAGATGTCAGCTTGGTTGGGTTAAGGGATACCCAGATAGCTAGCATTACTTCTGGGTATGTCTTTAAGGGAGTTTCCAGAAAAGATTGACATTTGAATCAGTGAATTTATTAAAGAAGATCCAATCGCATCCAAATGCTGTCAGATGTCATCGAATTGATTGGGATTCTGGATAGAACCAAAAGGTATAGAAAAGGCAAATCCATTCCCTATTCTGAAGCTGGGACACTCATCTTTTCTTTCTTTGACATCAGAACTCTAGGTTCTCCAGCTTTTGAACACTAGAATTTGGACTAGCACTCCCCTAACTCCTGCCTACCCTGCCCCAGGTGTTTGGCCGCAGACTGAACATTATACCATTATGTTCTCTAGTTCTCAGGCCTTTGGATTTGAACTAAGCTATGCCACCAGCTTCTGTGTTTCTCCAGCTTTCAGGTGGCATATTATGAAATTTTTCAACCTCCATAATCATGTGAGCCAATTACCACAGTAAATCACTTCTTACCTACCTATTATCACCATCTATATCCTATTAATTCTGTTCCTCTGGAGAACCCTGACTAATAAAAGGTGCATGCTTAAACAATCCTACATTGTTATGAATGGACCGTTATAGCTGATTTTGGTAAGAACCTTGAAAAAAAGGAGAAGACTTTTAAAGAAAGCTTCAATCATTTTATAGAATTCCTAAGTAGAGATTATTAGAATGTTGGTAGAAATATGGACAATAAATGCTATTCTGTTGAGGTCTGTCTCAGATGGAAATGAGAAACATGTTACTGGGAACTGGAGGAAAGGTAATCTTTGTTATAATGTGGCAAAGTGTTTTGCTGTGTTTATGTTCTGGTGTTTTGTGGAAAGTAAAACTTGTAAGTGAAAAAATTAAATATTTAGCTGAAGAGATTTCTAAGTAAAGTTCTGAATGTGCAATGCAGCACCTCCTTACTGTTTATAGTAATATCTGAGAAGAGAGAAATGAAAAAGTTGGAATTGTTAAGTGATATGGTTTGGATTTTTGTCCCTTCCCAAGTCTCATGTTAAATTGAAGGAGGGGCATTGTGGAAGGTGATTGGATCGTGGGGATGGATTTTCCCCTTGCTTTTTTCATGATGGTGAGTAAGTTCTCATGAGACCTGATTGTTGGAAAGTGTTAAATTAACACAGGAACAGTAAACCAAACACTGCATGTTCTCACTTATAATTAGGAGTTGAACAATAGAACACAAGGACACAGGGAGGGGAACATCACACACCAAGGCCTGTGGAGGGGTGTGGAGGAAGGGGAGGGAGAGCATTAGGACAAACACCTAATGCACATGGGGCTTAAAATCTAGATGATGGTTTGATAAGTACAGCAAACCACCATGGCACATATATATCTATGTAACAAACCTGCATGTTCTGTACATGTACCTCAGAACTTAAAGTAAAAACAAAAAAAGTGTGTATCATATCACTCCCACCTCTCCTGGTACATCTACCATGGTAAGACATGCTTGCTTACCCTTCCATCATAATTGTAAGTTTTCTGAGGGCTCCCAGCCATTCTTCCTATATACTCTGTGGGACTGTGAGTCAGTTAAGCCTCTATTCTTTATAAATTTTCCAGTCTCAGGTAGTTCTTTATAACAATGTGAGAAAAGAGTAATATAGAAAATCAGTATCAAGAATGGGGTGCTACTGTAAAGACAGCTGAAAATGTGGAAGCAACTTTGGAACTGGGTAATGGGCAGTGATTGGAACAGTTTGGAGAGCTCAGAAGAAGACAGGAAGATGTGGGAAAGTCTGGAACTTCCTAAAAGCTTGTGGAATGGTTTTAATCAAAATGCTAATAGTAAAAAGGACAATGATGCACAGGCCAAAATGGTCTCAGGTGGAAATACAGAATGAATTGGGAACTGGAGTAAATGTTACTCTTGCTATGTTTTAGCAAAAAGGCTGGTGGCATTTTGCCCTTGCCCTAGAGAGCTACAAAACTTTAAACTTGACGGAGATTATTTGGAATATCTTGTGAAAGAAATTTCTAAACAGCAAAATGTTTGAGAATTTTACTGGCTGTTTCTAAAAGTATATACTAATATGTGTAAAAAAAAAAGATGGTCTAAAATTTAAACACATATTTAATAGGGAAGCAGAGCGTAAAAGTTTGAAAAACTTGTAGCTGGACTATGTGGTAGAAAAGAGAAACTCATTTGCTGGGTAGAAATTCAACCCTGCTGCAGAAATTTGCATAAGTAACAAGAAACCAAATGTTAAGAGCCAAGACAATGGGGAAAATGTCTATGGAGAATATCAGAGATCTTTGTGGCAGTTCCTCCCATTACAGGCCCCAAGGCCCAGGAAGGAATAGTAGTTTATGGGGCCCCCACTGCTCTGTGCAGCCTCAGAATATGGCATGCTGCATTCCAGCTGCTCCAGTTTTATCCATGGGTAAAATGAGCCAAGGTACATTTCAAGCAGTGACTTTAGAGGGTGCAAGCCTCAAGCCTTGTCTGATTCCACATAATAATGGGCCTGCAGGTGTGCAGAAGGCAATAAATGACCTTTGGGAACCTCCACCTAGATTTCAGAGGATGTATGGAAATTCTGGATGTCCAGGCAGAATTCTGCTCCAGGGCAGAGCCCTCATGGACACTCTCTACTAGGACAATGTGGAGGGGAAATGTGGGCTTAGAGCCTCCTCACAGAGTCCCCACTGGATCATTGACCAGTGGAGCTGTGAAAAAAATGCCATTGTCCTCAGACCCTAGAATCATAGATCCACCAACAGCTTGCACTATGTGCCTGGAAAAGCTGCAGTCAATTAATGCCAGCCTGCAAAAGCAGCCCCAGGGATTTTTCCCTCCAAAGACACAGGGGCACACCTAACCAAAGCATTGGGAACCCACTCTTGCATTAGCATGTTCTGGATCTGAGACATGGAGTCAAAGGAAATTATTTTAGAGATTTAAGATTTAATGAGTGTCCTGCTGGGTTTCAGGCTTGCATGAGGCCTGTAGCTCCTTTGTTTTGGCCAATTTCTCCTATTTGGAATGGGAGCATGTATCCAATGCCTGTACCCACATTGTACCTTGGAAGTAACTAACTTGTTTTTTATTTTACAGGCTCATAGGCAAAGAAGACTTACCTTGTCTCAGGTAAGACTTTGGGCTACTTTTGAGTTAATGCTGAAATGAGTTAAGACTTTGGGAGACTAATCATTGTATTTTGCAATTTGAGAAGGGTGTAAGATTTGGGAGCGATCAGTGGCTAAATGATATTGTTTGGATTTATGTCCCCACCCAAATATCATGTTTAATTAGAGGAGGGACCTCGTGAGAGGTGACTGGATCATGGGGGTAGATTTTCCCCTTTCTGCTTTAGTGACAGTAAGTTACCACAAAATCTGACAATTTAAAAGTGTGTGACACTTTCTTCTTAGCTCTCTCTCTCTCCTGCTGCCATTTAGAAATATTCTTGCTTCCATTTCACTTTCCTCCATGATTGTTGATTTCCTGAGCTCTGCCAGTAATGCTTCCAGTTAGACCTGTGAAACTCTGAGTCAATTAAACCTGTTTTCTTTATAAAGAGGTTTATGTGTTACCCATTCTCAGGTAGTTCTTTTTAGCTATGTGAGAATGAACTAATACATTAAGTGAAGCGGAAGCACAATGTGAAGTTTTGGGCTGGGCATGGTAGTTCACACCTGTAATTCCAACACTTTGGGAGGCTGAGGCAGGCTGGTGGATCACCTGAGGTCAGGAGCTCAAGACCAGCTGGCTAAAATGGCAAAACCCTGTCTCTACTAATAATACAAAAAAAAAAAAATGCCCAGGCATGGTGGTGGGTGCCTGTAATCCCAGTTGAGGGTGCAGTGAGCTGAGATTGTGCCATTGAACTCTAGCCTGGGCAACAGAGCAAGACTGTGTCAAAAAAAAAAAAAAAAAAAGACTTGGAAAATGATTAGCCTATTTGTATTTTAAAAAAGAAAACACTAGAGGTGTTTCCTAGGGTCCATTTGATACAGAGATTAATATAAGTTTACCTATGGATTTAATCGGCAACCCCAGCAAGAAGAGTGTCAGTTTGAACTGAAGAGGAAGAAGTAGAGAAGAAATGAATGAAGCCCATTAGATTTCTTGGATTTTATAGAATAAGATATGGAGCTATTTGACTGTGAATATGTGCTGTTTTTTATGTCAAGGGAAGAATAATCCTACAGTTGATTCAGAGATTATCAGGGATAGCACTTCAGTTTCAAAAATGGGACCATTGCATTGCATTCAACAAGCCAGATGGTCTTGACCCAAAGCTATGGGGTGGAACTTTCCCCCAGTGGGCCTGGGAGACAGAGAATCAAGCCAAAAAGGGTTATTCCTGAGTCTTAAGATTTCATGGAACATGCCTTGCAATTTGAGCTTATTTGAGACATTTTATCCTTTTCTTCTTTCCTGCTTCTCCCTTTTGCAATAGAAGTATCTATCCTATTCCTATTCCATATTGTATTTTGGAAGCATATAATTTGTTTGGTTCCACAGGATCACAGTCTCAAACATCACCTGATTTAGATGATATTCAGCTTTTTGATATTTATACTCTAGAGTTGCTGCTGGAAACAGTTTATACTTTGGGGTTGCTGGGATGTAAAGATTTCATTTTGTATGTGAGAAGAACATAAATTTTGAGGGTCAGGATGGAATGCTATAAATTCAATATTTGTGTCCACCACAATTTGTATGTTTAAATCCCAACACCCAATTTAATGGTATTAAGAGACAGGACATTTGGAGGATGGATATATGTCATATTCACCCCTCATATATGAAATTTATGGTCTTATAAAAGAGACCACACAGTTACTTAAAACGCCCTCACCGTTTCCCACATGCCAGGACTCAACATGGAGTTAAGAGTCTGCAACCTGAAGGAGGGCTATGTGGGCAGCCTGATTTTGGATTTCCAGGCTTCAGAAATGTGAAAAATTAGTGTTTGTTGCTTAAGCCACACAGTCTATTGTATTTTGTAGCAGCCTGAATGGACTAAAGTTTGGAATCTAATTTCCATATTCTCTGGGCCCCATGAGAGAAGGGAACACACTTTCTCAGTTTAGGATGGTTATTATCTTAAAATCTCCCCACTTTTCTTTTCCTCAGAAGTTGTTCTCAACTTCTTCTGTGTCTGGATTTCCTGAGTCACAAGGTATCTTCAACGGTCTGCAATCTAGAAAGATGGAAATTGCAAGAATTTGGAGACTTGCAAACATTCACCAGCAGTACCATCAGAGCAATCAACAGAGAGGAAAGTAAGTATGATGTCATGCTATACAAAGGCCTTTGTCAGCCATGCTGGTGACCATGAGTCATGACCACTGCTTTAAATAATAAGAGTGAGACATGGATAGGGAGAACAGTAAAAGCACCAGGACAAGTAATGGAAAGACTAGAGTCTTTACAATAACACCTATATCTAAATAAAATGATAGTAATTAGGACTAACTAAAGCTTAAAAGATTTTCAGTGAATTTTATGCAAAAAAAAATGCCACAAGTTAAAATCTGGCCTGCTCTAAAGCAACTCCAGGTCCCCTCAAATTGCACCAACAATAAGTAGGCATAGAAAGCTGTGTATTCCTCAAGAAATATTTTCCTCAGATGAGGACTTGAAGGGTAAGGCAAAGCATAGACAGGCCACAGAGGATACAAAATATGAATAAATAAACTATTTCCAGAGAGCAGAACAAAACATGGCCATAATTACTAATTGAATAATTTATTTCCATGAGGGAAAAAAATCCTATACTCTAATAAGAGATGGAAAATAATAATTCTATAGTCAAAAGACTTCTCTGTGTTTTTCAGCTTTCCCAATTCTGAACAGGCCCCCGAGTTCAGATTCCAGGATTGTGTGTTGAGTATGTTGTGTGCTTGTAACTTTTATATGTTTCTGGAGATTGAAGAGCTTGTATATTACCCAAGTTTCCTTGGCTATTCCTTAAAAGGAGCAAACAGATATGACTCTCAGTCATCCCCTTTGGGGAGAGGTGAGACTCTTTTATAGGTGGAAAAACAACAATAAAAACAACTTTGGATTTGGGTGAGTAAAGGGAGTGGATCGCCATTTTCCTTTTTATTATCTTTGCTTACTTCTAATCCACTCTCAACACAATAGCCAGAGTATTCCTGTTAACAAGTGAGTCATGTAATGCTGCCCATTTTCCCAAAGACCTACAGTAGTTTCCAATCTCACTCAAAGTAAAAGCCCAGTCTCCCACAAGCCCATTCATTATGTGGCTTCCTATATTGTTTTTCTTCTTGCTATTACTGAACGTGCTAGACCTTCTCCAGCCCTAGATCATTTACACTTGCAATTATTTCTTCTCTTATCCTCTGAGAATTTCTTAAAAGTTTTTTCATCTCCTTCAGATTATACACATATGACACTTTCAAAATGAGACCTAACCTCATAATCCTATTACTGTACATTGGAACTCTTTATGAACTTATAGAGAAGTGACAATCATAACAAGTTGGAACACATTTTACTGGTATATTTTGCATATTGTTGCTCTTCCTCCATCAAAAATGTAAGTGCTAAGATTGTGGGGACTTTGTTTGAATTTGTTTTTCCTTTTTCTGTATTTTACTGCTATTGACTCCTAAAATTTGTTCCTGGCATAATGGATCACTTCATACATATAAGGTGGATGTTGACTAAAATAATGGTGCCCTCAAGTTGAGAATAGGTATCAGCTGTTGATAATAGGAAAAGAGCTTCCCAGTGTCCTCAAATTTGTGTGTTGAAAGTCCTCATTGCAGTCTCTAAAAGCATTTCCTAAAAGGTAGCTGGCAAAGATGCTTTACCTTTTTTTCTTTCTTCCTTTTGCATCATACTGAGTAGAATGTTATGCAATGTCTGGAGACGTAGCCACAGCTTTGGCTTCCAGTGTAAGATGTTTATTCTACAGGTGACAGAATGGTAAGGTGCAAGGAGTTTGCTTGGAGGATCTCACAGAACACAGTCACTGTATTAGTGGTGATAGTTTTATCTGTCAACTTCATTGGGCCATAGGTCTTCCAGACTGTTTGATCAAACATTAAGCGGGGTGTTTCTGTGAGGGTATTTTGGGACGAGTTTAGGATTTAAATCAGTAGAATGAATAAAGGAGATTGTCCTCCCTAAGATGGGTGGGCCTCATTCAATCAACTGGAGGCTTGAATAGAACAAAAAGCCTTATTCTTCCCCAAGAAAAAGAGAATTATTCATACTAGACTCTGTTGAAACTAATGTTTTGGGTTTTTAACTGCCTTAATCACAAAGTAAAACTTTTGGTTTCAAGCCTTCCAGCTTTTGGATACAAATCATATCACCGGCTCTTCGGGGCCTCCAGCTTCCTGACTCACCTGTGCATTCCGTTACACACCTGGCCCAAGAAGCATGTGAGCCAATTCCTTGTAATTCAGCTTTATATATATATATGTATACCTACGTATGTGCTAGTTAATTTTAAGTGTCACCTTGACGGATTAAGGGATACGTAGGTAGCTGATAAAGCATTATTTCCTGGGTATGTCTATGTGGGTGTTTCCAGAGAAGATTAGCATGTGAGTTAATAGAATGAGTGGGGAAGATCTGCCCTTAATGTAGGCAAGAAACATCCATTTACCTCGGGCCCCCAATAGAACAAAAAGGCAGAAAAATGACAAATTCATTCTCTCTCCTGGAGTTAGGCAGTCTTCTCCTGCCCTAAGCACCAAAACTTCAGGATCTCTAGCCCATGTCCAGGACTTGCCTCAGTAACCTGCAGGTCCCTATGCCTTTAGCCTGGACTGAGAGTTTCATCATTGGATTCTGATTCCCTGAGGCTTTCAGACTTGGACTGATCCACATTCCTTGCATCCATGAGTCTCCAGCTTACAGATGGCCTATTATGGGACTCCTCAACCTACATAATTTTTCTAGCAAATTCATTCTCATCTGCCTATCTATCCATCCATCCATCCATCCATTACCTATCTATATGTCCATCTATCCACCCACCCATTCATTCATCATCCATCCTTCTATCCTATCCGTTACCTATATATCTATCCATGATCATCTATCCATCCATTCATCATCCATCAGTCTATCTATCCATCCATCTGTTACCTATCTATCCCTCCATTATCTATCTATCTATCTATCTATCTATCTATCTATCTATCTATCTATTTATCTATCATCTGTCTATTATCTTTCTATCTATCATCTATATATCTTTCATTGGTTCTGTCTCTCTGGAGAACTGTGGTTAATACAGCAGTCCTATCTGGCTGTGAAGGATATCTGTGGGTTTGTTTATTTTGTTGTTGTTTTTCATTATAGCTGAAACAAATCCTACTGAATACAAAGAAATCAATTTTATTTCACTGTAAACTTAGGAATAAAAATTTCTTTATTCTGACTTGTAATATAAATAAGAAAGTCAAACATACATCAAAATACTGAACAACTCAGCATACCAAAAATCCACTAAATATTATATGTGTTTTTCTAAATTGATTCTTTAGTTTTCTTAATAGGGATCATGTATTAATATAGTATGTGTGGATCATTATTTTAATTTGGGTTTGACCTCAGAGGCTGGTCTATTTATGAGTTTTCTTTCAACCAGTGGATGTTTCTGAGATGTAGCTGCTTTCTATGGAAAGACTCACATGTTTCTGGAGCATTGGATTCCCATAAAGACCATTTGCTATTTTTCCTAAACTCTTGTATTTCCTATATTTCAGCTATTTTGTATTGGCCAAGCATCTTTTGAATTGTTTTGAAATCATTTTCTGGGTTTTACAATTATATTCAATAATAGTGATACTGAGAGAAATCCTTAATAAATCAAATATTAAAAATAAAGATTGACTTCACTAATACTTTTCTGTTGTAAATTAATATCTGCTTCTCCAGTTTTTGAGGAGCCAGCCTGGGGTCCAGCACAGCCCTACTCCACCCCAGTATCATGTGATGGTCCCCCACACTGGTCCCCCACACCGGTCCCCAACACCAGTCCCCCACACCGGTCCCCTGAACCCCTCTTGGATTAAGGAAGACTGAAAACCAGCCCCTTTTCTGGGGAATTACTTTCCTCCTCCCTGTGTTGGCCGGGGATGTTGGGACAGTGTGTGATTTCTCAGTGATTTCCTACAGTGTTGTTCCCTCCCTCAAGGCTGGGAAAAGATAACACCAACTCAGGAATTCTCAATAAATTGTTATTACTTAAGCTCCAAATAAAATAAAATTAAATTAAAATATAAGACAAATTATTGAATTTCTGCCTTGGGTTTAAGTATAATAACTTTGCTATTGTTTTTATTATTTTTTTATAGCAGGAGTCATCTAACTCTTTCTGTAAGAGGTAAATTGTAAATAATTTAAAATTTGTGGGCCACATAGCCTCTGTCCCAACTCTACACTCAGCTTTTGCTGTCATAGACAATATGTGAGTAGGCATGAGTGTGTTCTGATAAGACTTTACAAAAACAGAAAAGAAGAATTTGGTCCTTGAAATGTAATTTGTCAAACCCTGTTTTAAAGGACAAAAGGGAGTCTTATTTTCTCCTTCCTTCCTTCCTTCCTTCCTTCCTTCTTTCTTTTCTTCTTTCTTTTTTTGGTTGACAGAGTCTCACTCTGTCACCCAGGCTAGAGTGTAGTGGTACAATCTTGGATCACTGCAACCTCCGCCTCCCAGATTCAGGTGTTCTACTTCCTCAGCCTTCAAGTAGCTGGGATTACAGGTGTCTGCCACCACACCTGGCTGATTTCTGTATTTTTAGTAGAGATGGGGTTTTGCCATATTGGCCAGGCTGGTCTTAAACTTCTGAACTCAGGTGATCTGCCCAGGCCTGGGAGTCTTATTTCTCACTGGATACCAGGAGTATCCTGAAGATAACTAATGTACCTGGACTTTCCTAGGATGAGCCACTCAAGACAGCCACCCACGAAAGAAACTAGGAAACAGTCTACCTAGACATCCCTGGGGCAAACCACCCAAAATAACAGGAACACACTTAACCACCTTCAGGCCTTTTCCAGCTTACACCAACACACCTAACTGAGAAATAAAAATAAAATACTAAATTCCCCAGCTGTCTGAATGAACACTCTCATGGCCAAGGAGACTCCAGAGAAATCTTAAAAACTGAGTTTCCAGCCATGACCACATGGGAGGTCAGTCATTCTGGTTATACCTCTTCCCTCATTAACCACCATTAGACTTTTTATCTCAGACTTGTATGGAAACCAGCCCTTCAAAACATTTGCTCCACTGTTGATTTCAGCCAGCTGCATGAGGCTGCAACCAAAACCCCTCTCTCTTTTTGAGGTTTCAACACAAGAACCAATCAGCATTCCTTTCTGATAAGAGACCACCACTGAGCGAGATAGAAATTAACAAAGATATCCAGGACTTGAACTCAGATCTGGACCAAGCGGACCTAATAGTCATCTACAGAAATCTCCACCCCAAATCCACAGAATATACATTCTGCCATCTAAATTGAAAGAGCTGGAGGAGCAAGATCAAAAAACCTCGAAAGCTAGCAGAAGATAAGAAATAACTAAGATCAGAGCAGAACTAAAGGAGATAGAGACACAAAAAATTCTTCAAAAAATCAATAAATCTAGGAGCTGTTTTTCTGAAAGGTCAACAATATAGACCACTAGCCAGATTAATAAAAAATAAAATGGGGAAGAATCAAATAGATGCAATAAAAAATGATAAAGGGGATATCACCACTGACTCCACAAAAATAAAACTATAGTGATTACTACAAACAACTCTATGCACATAAACCAGTAAACCTGGAAGAAGTGGATAAATTCCTGGACACTTGCACCCTCCCAAGCCTAAACCAGGAAGAAGTTGAAACCTTGAGCAGACCAATAACAAGGGCTGAAGTTGAGGCAGCAATTAATAGCCTACCAACCAAAAAAAGTCCAGGTCCAGATGGGTTCACAGCTGAATTCTACCAGATGTAAAAAGAGGAGCTGGTGCCATTCCTTTGGAAACTATTCCAAACAATACAAAAAGGGAGAGTCCTTCCCAAATCATTTTATGAGACCAACATATCCTGATATCAAAACCTGGCAGAGACTCAACAAAAAAAAGAAAACTTCAGGCCAATATCCATGACGAACATAGATGTAAACATCTTTAATAAAATACTGTCAAACCGATTGCAGCAGCACATCCAAAAGCTTATCCATCACGACCAAGTAGGCTTCATTCTGGGGATGCAAGGCTCGTTCAACATATGCAAGTCTATAAATGTAATTCACCACATAAAAAGAACTAAACACAAAAACCATATGATTATCTCAATAGATGCAGAGAAGGCCTTCGACAAAATTCAACAGCCTTTATGCTGAAAGCTCTCAAAAAACTAGGTATCCAAGGAACATATCTCAAAATAATAAAAGCTGTTTATGACAACTCTACAGTCAATATCATACTGAATGGGCAAAAACTGGAATCATTCCCTTTGAAATCTGGCACTAGACAAGGATGCCCTTTCTCACCACTCCTATTCAACATAGTATTGGACGTTCTAGCCAGAACAATTACACAAGAACAAAAAAAATAAAGGATATTCAATTAGTAAAAGAGGAAGTCAAATTGTCTCTATTTGCAGATGATATGATTGTATATTTAGAAGACCCTATCATCTCAGCCCCAAATCTCCTTAAGCTGATAAGCAACTACAGCAAAGTCTCAGTATACAAAATTAATGTGCAGAAATCACAATCATTTCTATACACCAATAACAGACTAACAGAGAGCCAAATCATGAGCAAACTCCCATTCACAATTGCTACAAAGAGAATAAAATATCTAGGAATACAACCAACAAAGGACGTAAAGCCCTCTTCAAGGAGAACTACAAATGACTGCTCAAGGAAATAAGAGAGGACACAAACAAATGGAGAATCATTTCATGCTCATGGTTAGGAAGAATCAGTATCATGAAAATGGCTACACTGCCCAAAGTAATTTATAGATTCAAAGCCATCCCTATCAAGCTACCAATGACCTTCTTCACAGAATTGGAAAAAACGACCTTAAACTTCATATGGGACCTAAAGAGAGCTTGCATAGCCAAGTCAATTCTAAACAAAAAGAACAAAGCTGGAGGCATCATGCTACCTGACTTCAAACTATACTACAAAGCTACAGTAATCAAAACAGCATGGCACTGATATCAAAACAGAGATACAGACCAATGGAACAGAACTTAGGCCTTGGAGACAATGCCACACATCTACAACCATCTGATCTTTGACAAACATGACAAAAATAAGCAATGGGGAAAGGATTCTCTGTTTAATAAATGGTGTTGGGAAAACTAGCTAGCAGTGTGCAGAAAGCAGAAACTGGACCCCTTCCTGATATCTTACACTAAAAATAACTCCAGATGGATTAAAGACTTAAACATAAGACCTAACACCCTAAAAACTCTAGAATAAAACCTAGGCAAAACCATTCAGGACATAGAAATAGGCAAGGACTTCATGACTAAAACACCAAAAGCATTGGCAACAAAAGCCAAAATAGAAAAATGGGACATAATTAATCTCCAGAGCTTCTGTACAGCAAAAGAAACAATCATTAAAGTGAACTGGCAACCAATAGAATGGGAAAAAATTTTTGCAATCTGCCCATCTGACAAAGGGCTAGCATTCAGAATCTACAAAGAACCAAAACAGATTTACATGAAAAAAACATATAAACCCATCCAAAAGTGGCAGAAGAATAAGAATAGACAGTTTTCAAAAGAAGACACATATGAGGCCAACAAACATATAAAAAAATGCTCATCATCACTGATCATTAGAGAAATGAAAATCAAAACCACATTGAGATACCATCCCATGCCAGTTAGAATGGCGATCATTAAAAAAATCTGGAGACAACAGATGCTGGAGAGGGTGTGGAAAGTAGGAACACTTTTACACTGTTGGTGGGATTGTAAACTAGTTCAACCATTGTGGAAGACAGTGTAGCACTTTCTTAAGGACCTAGAAATAGAAATACCATTTAACCCAGCAATCCCATTACCAGGTATATACCCAAAGGATTATAAATCATTCTATTAAAAGACACATGCACACGTATGTTTATAGCAGCACTGTTTACAATAGCAAAGACCCGGAACCAACCCAAATGCCCATCAATGATAGACTGGACAAGGAAAATATGGCACATATACACCATGGAATACTATGCAGCCACAAAAAATGATGAGTTCGTGTTCTTTGTAGGGACATGGATGAATCTGGAAACCATCATTCTCAGCAAACTGACACAAGAACAGAAAA
>PVKP010036528.1:0-22393 GCA_004027715.1 Plecturocebus donacophilus | reverse complement strand
TCCCTTCCTTCCTCCCTCCCTCTCTCCTTTCCTTCCTTCCTTCCTTCTTTCCTTTTTTCCTTTCCTCCTCTTCCTTTCTCTCCCCTCTCCTATCCTCTCTTTCCATTCACTTTTTTAAATGTAAGAAAAAGATAATGGCTACCTCTTCTTAGTAATGTAAAAACTCTCTAACTGAACAAACACACAAAAAAATCTGGATTCTCTGAAGGGGTTCAACCAAAGGCTAGTTCTCTTCATTAATCACCTTTCTTGAACTTACTAACGAAACAAACAAACAAACAAAAGCAAAAGTAAAAACTTAGCTACATTAAACTGCCTTAAAAGACTAGGCATTAGACTCTGTGCTAGGTCTAATGAATGAAAACAAGAACAGTAACTTGGTGGATGCATGTTATTATATATTTGTTAAAACTCATAGGTTGTATAACACCTAGAGTGCACCCTAACGTAAACTATGGTCCTAGGGTAAGAATTATGAATCACTGTGGCTTCGTCAATTGCAGTAAATGGAGCACCCTGGTGCAGAATGTTGATTTTGAGGGAAGCTGTGGGGTGTAGGGGGAGGAAGGAGTACATGGGAACCCTCTGTACTTTCTGTTCAATTTTGCTGTGAACCCAAAACTGCCCTAAAAATAAAGTCTATTAAAAAATCAATGCCATCCCAGTACTTTGGGAGGCCGAGGTGGGCGGATCACGAGGTCAAGAGATCGAGACCATCCTGGCCCACATAGTGAAACCCCGTCTCTACTAAAAATACAAAAAAATTAGCTGAGCGTGGTGGGTCGCGCCTGTAGTCCCAGCTACTCGGGGGGCTGAGGCAGGAGAATTGCTTGAACCCGGGAAGTGGAGGTTGCAGTGAGCCGAGGTCGCGCCACTGCACTCCAGCCTGGCGCCTGGTGATGGAGTGAGACTCTGTCTCAACAACAACAACAAAAAAAATCAATGCCATCAAATAAATTTACAAAACCCCTGAGTAGAAAAAATATATGTCAACGTAGTGAGTGTCTCTAATAGGCAAGGGGGTAAATTGCAGATGCAGGGAAAGCTGAAGTACCCTTTGCCCTCTACCGCCTTCTCTTTTTGTGCATAAAAGCGAATTCCTTCACAATTTCTTATAATGCATTATATTGTATTTTTCACTGCATACAACTACGAATCAGAACTCACATAAGAGCTCATGACTAGGGTAACTTCTTAGCCCAGGCCGTATTGCTCTGCTCCCTTATCTGGAATATTTGCTTTGCCCTAAGAACATTATAAAATCTGTTTATTGTGTTAAAAATCACAGTAGCTTAATAATATTTCTTAAGAAAATTCACTCATGTATTTCTTGTTAATATTTAACCACAAAAAAAGATGATATACAAATATACATGGAGAGAATATTATTTCTTCTGACTATTAGGGGAAAAAATCTCTAGAGTTTTGAATAATACTGAGTTTGGCGATGTCCTCAATCATCTCCACTTAAATCCAAGAGTTTTTTTTCTGTAAAGTTCCAGATAAATGATTTAGGTTCAGGTAAATGATTTAGGTTTAATGGGTCATGCTTTCTCTATTACACTACTGAGCTCTGCTTTTGTAACACAAATCTAATCACAGACAATACATGAACACACGAACATGTGTTTTAATACAACTGTTTCTAAAAACAGGCTCAGGTGTCATAGTTTGCATATCTTTGATTTAAATCCTTCTGCCACCCTTTGTCATGTTATACACATTGCACATTCTCCAGAGTAAGCGAGTAGCTAAATAGGAAAACACCTTATAACCCATATCCCAACCATCACTGTTCTTACACTTGCTCATTCAACAATTCAGAAGACGTTCATCAAATTCTAGCTCTGTCCATAACATTGCAGAATGTCTTTGTATTCCTCCTTTCAGACAGTATTCCGGATTGCCGCCCTTAATTCAGCATTTCTCTATCTGGATTCCCTTCAGAGCTCCCAGCAGCCCTGAGCCTACCTCAATAAATATATATATACTTTTGCTAGAGGATTTATATATATATAAATATATACATATATATTTATAATGTATACATACACATCTATTATATATATGGATATATATTATACATGTTAAAACGTTTACAGAATATTTCTGCTATCTATAAATGATTGTAACTTTCCTGTCTGTTACATATTTTATGGAAATAGTAGAACTTTAAAAACATTTTAAAAATACAGAAATGTGTGATGACTACAGGAAATGCCATCTGCAATTCTGCCACCATATAAATCTTAGAATTTCAAATTCTATTTAGTGGAAACTAGTCCCTGCCTCTCAGCCACTAGAGGATTAATATCTATGATTATTAGAGAAGTTGAAATAAAGTGTCTTTCTAATGGCTCTTTCTCAAAACAGATCACAGGTTGGTTTAGTGAAACCAGCCTTCAGTATGCTGCCAAGTGTTGCTGGCACCTGCTCCAAAGCAAAATAAGGGGGGCCAGTTCTCCTTTCTCATCAGTAACCACTCAGATCTCTTCATTCATCTGTAGTCACCCAGCTCCTAGAATTTCCCACTGGAATCCTTATCCTGTCCTTTTAAATTTAATTCTAAGACCAAGGCCACATGTTAGATTGGTCAGATTAGTTAGACCTAGAAAGTACAAGAGATATCAAAACAATTTATTTCGCTTGGAAAAACAACACTTTAAAATAAGCAAAATTCAAAGTCTATTATGTCCAGGAAAGCTTTTGGTGACTTTCCCAGACCTCTGGTGAATGTACAATAATTGACAAGTGGAGCCTGTTTGTCCATGGAGAGCAACAGAATGGGTGATTTAGTAAATCACAGGCTGAAAGGCATTTTAATAAACAACTTCTTCATTCAATTCAGCATTTGAATGTCTTCTTGCTTACTTTGATTTGAGGTATGCAACACCTAAATCTTTTTCAAGCACAAAAATAACCTTCCCACGTGTTACTCACCTAATGCATCATTAATTAACTCTCCTGTGGTCAAAAGCTGAATAGAAATGACTTCTGGCAATCCTCTCCCATGGACCAAAAGGCACCAATTATCTCTTGTTAACCATTCACAAGATCAAAGACACAAGCACATGGAGACAAAGGGTACAAAGATAGGGAAGCAGGACAAAAAACACCACTTACCGAACTGATTGGTGAAATTGGTGGATTTTCTTTCTTTTTCCTTTTATAGCAGAAAAACATTACTCAGAATCATCTACCTGCTTTTGCCCATTCTCAAATATGATTTGAAAACAAAGTGTTGTTAGCTGATTTATTTTTCTCCACTAGTCTGGTGTTACAACACTTGTAGTTCTGCCACCCTCTGATTCTTGGAAGACTGAAGAACTTTAGCAGAGAGAGAAAAAAAGAGTCCATGATAAAATAATAATAAAGAGAGGGAGATGGGAGAAAGGCCTGGGCCATTTTCAACAGAACTTACAGAACTAAAACAGGAAAGGGAAATTTTATTTTTAAAAAATAGTTAATATTTTCTCTTTTGGCAAGCATAATGCATTTTTTTTTGAGACAGTTTCTCTTCATTGCCCAGGCTGGAGGGCAATGGCACAATCTCGGCTCACCCCAATCTCTGCCTCCCAGGTTCAGGCGATTCTCCTGCCTCAGCCTCCTGAGTAGCTGGGATTACAGGCATGCGCCACCAGGCCCTGCTAATTTTGTATTTTTAGTAGAGACGGGGTTTCTCCACGTTGGTCAGGGTGGTCTTGAACTTCTGATTTCAGATGGTCCAACCGTCTTGGCCTCCCACCATGCCTGGCGTGTAATGCATTTTAAAAAATTTTCAATTTCCCAAATTCTTCAGATAGTCTTTACTTTTGTTATCTATGTACTTGCCCCTCAACTTTCCCCTCATGCTCAGAGATACTTTCTTAACTTATAAGAGGAAGTTAGTACTCATTTTTAGATGAAAGCCCAGTTTAAAGAAGTCAGAGCTCCCATAGGCAGAAACGGCCCTTTCCTGCTGGGCTGGAGTAGCGTGGAGGCCCCCAGCAACACCCTTCCCATGTAAAAGCAAAAAGGCAGTGACTCCTGAGGTACATTTAAAAGACTCAGAATGCCCCTTCCCTGCAGAATGTCACCCTTACTGTCCCTAGGGCCATAGTAAAGTTCCTTCATTTAAGCCTTTTTTTAAAGAATAAAATGTGATAGCAAGTAAGAATCACATTTACTTCCTTGAATTTGCTAATTATGCCCCCAGACAACCACGATACAGAAGCTAAATGGATGGGTCAACGGATGGGTTCTTGTGAATGAAATGATGGAAGGAAAAGAAGAGGAAGGCAGGTGAGGACTTTGGATAAATGTTTATTGATTTCAAATGATCCCCCCATTCTTCCTTCCTCCTCCCTAGCTCCCTTTATCCATGCCCCCTTCCATTTTCCTTTTCTTCCTCTTCTCTCTTTTTTTTCCTTCTTCCATTTCTCTCTTTCTCCCTTCAATTCTTCTTCAGTATTTCAGTGGAAAAGCCATTGCATGGGAATGAATGGGTGGGCATCGATGCAGGAGGAAGGCAGGCAGGCATGGCAGTCTGTTGTGGATGCATGCATGAGGATGACAAGAAGGGTGTCTGTAGAAAGTTGGGGGGCAGAGTGTGGTAATGACGGTGGCCAGTCAGTACTGGAAAGAGGACAGCATCTACAGGAAGGTGAGGGTAGAGTAGCTTGGTCCATAGACGAAGGAGCAGCTAAAGCTAAATCAGGGTGGTTTGAGCCTGGCTGTGGTAAGGAGGGCATTTGAGAAAGTGCTTGCAGCAGCTGGTGAAGTGTGTATGTGGGACGTGTCAAAGCGAGGTGGGGCAGCTGTAGTTAGGAGCTTGGGTGCAGAGTATTGAAGCCGGAGCAGAGTAGGAATGCTGAATTAAGGGGGCATATCCCTCTCACTTAGGGAGCCAATCGTGGTCCCCAGCAAGGTGTCGAGAGTGTAAGGACCAGAGGACGGACACCTGTTGGGAGGGATATGAAGACCAGTGGTAGTTTGGTTGCACACAAAGACAATTCATACAGTAAATCGGTATTAGAAGGTAAATAGGACCCAGTTTCTCACTTGGGAATAGATTGAAAATAAAGAAATGAGGAAAGTTAGAATGAACTCTTTGTAATTGATTTAGAATTGGAGTTATTCTAAATATATATTAGTTATGTCTGTATATGTATTGAAAGGTATGTTTCAATACATATATCTCTATATGTGTATTGAAGGGTATAGCATTGTAACTTATACCTTTCAATACATATATAGGGATAACTAATAATGCAAATGCTTATTTTTAAATTTTTTAAAATTGTTGAGTTGTAAGGGTTCTTCATATATTCTACATACAAATCCTGTTTCACATATATCTTTTTCAAATATTTTCTCCCAGTCCTGTGGACTATATTTTCTCTTTCTTGACGGTGTCCTTGAAAGCACAGTGCTTTTAATGTTGATGAATTCTCATTTATCAACTTTTCTCTTTTATCACTTGTGGTTTTAGTGTCATCTTTACGAGACCATAACCTAACCTAAAGTTATAGAAATTTATGCCATTTTTTCTTGTGAGGACTATTGTAGTCATTGGCTCTTACACTTACCTCTATAATATTTTTGAACTAATTTTTGTATGAGGTAGGGATTCAACTTCATTCCTGTGTCAACTTTTTTGATGCCTCCCTAGAACGTATTAGTTATAGGAGAACTGGTTACAGGAGATGGCCAGGAAGACTCAGTCAGTTCTCAGTTCCACCATCCATGACCCACAATAATACATAAATCGATGGGAGTGGGCAAGAAGAGATAGCATAACAAGCAGTGGTAGCACAACCCCAACCCCACAAGCTCTCTATAGCTGGGTAACTCTTTTTCAATACTTTCTGCTAATCTTTGCCTTATGATTCAAGCATTTAATTCATTAATATTTAATGTTAATGCTAAGATAGGATTTACATCTGTCATGTTGTCATTTGACTTCCATGTCTTAAGTTGTTTTGTGTTCTTCCATTCTTTTCTTATTTCCTTCTTCATATTAAGAAGATAACTTCTGGTGTGCTTTTTAAATTCTCTGTTTTTTAAAAAATTATATATTTTTTAGTTTCTTAATGATTTCCTGAGATATGACAAACATATATTTATACTGTTTTATATTTACTTATATAGTTGCTTTCATCAGCACTATTTATTTCTTTATGTACTTTAGATTTACTATCTAATCTCCTTTTATTTCAGACTAAAAGACTTCTTTTCATACTTCTTATTGGGTAGGACTGCTCACAACAAATTCTCAGTTATTCTTTTTCTGGTAGTGTCTTATATTCTATTCATTTTTGAAGGATAGCTTTGGTGGCTATGATTGACAGGATTTTCGGGTCTGTCTGCCCTTTCAACATGTCATCCCACTGTCTTTTGGCCTCCACCATTTTTGGGAAAAAGTCAGGGATTCATCTTATTCAGAATTCCTTGTAGGTGATGAGTCAGTTTTATCTTGTTTCTTTCAAGATTGTCTCTTTGTCTTTCATCAGTTTGACTAGTTTGACTGTGATGTGTCTAGGTATGGACTTGAATTCATCCAATTTGAATTTATTGAATAGGTAGATTAATATTTTTCATCAAATTTGGGATGGTTTTGGTCATTATTTCCTCAATTATTCTTTGTGCCCCTTGTTTGCTCTCTCTTTCTTCTGAGACTTTTATTATGCATATTTTGGTACAATTGATGGGGTTTCAGAGCTCACAAAACATCTTTTCATTTTTCTTCATTCTGTTTTTTCTGTACCTTCCACTAGACAATTTCAGTTGACATGTCTGCATTTTTGCTGATTCTTTCCTTTGGCCCAAATATGTTTTTGACCCTTCAATGAATTTTCCATTTCCTTTATTGTACTTTTCAACTTAAGAAGTTCTATTCAGTTCTTTTTCATATTTTTCCTTTTTATTGATATCCTCTTTTTTGTGAGACATTATGCTCATGCATTCCTTAAATTCTTTAGACTATTTTTCAGTTTTTGGAACATGTACTATCTGATTTAAAGATTTTATTTATGAATTTCAAAATGTGGCTTCCTCAAGGCAGTTTCTATTAATTGTAGTCCACTTATGGACTATAGTTTCCTGGGGTTTTTTTAAATCATGTTAAAAGCTGAATATTTTTAATATTATAAACTGGTAACACTAGAAATCAAATTTTCCTCCTTACCCAAGGTTTTCTGTTGTTGCAGTCCGTTTAGTTATTTTCCAGGGTTAATTCTATAAGGTGCGTATTCCTTGTCATGTGCAGCCCCTGAGGACTCTGCTCAGCATAGAGGTCAGATCATTATTGAAAAGAATTTTTCCAAATGCCTTGAACTAATATGTTTACTACTCATTGCTGAGGCACTCATATACTGAAAGTGTGTTTGAACACATTTTCATCTTTATGAGTCTTCAATTTTATCTTAATTTTTACTTTCTACTGTTCAGAGCCTCAAGATCAGCCAGAGGAGGGAGATTAGTGTTTTCTCAGATCTTTCCTGGGCGCATGCATTACCCTGCACACGTGCATGGGCTTTGAGATTTCCAGGAATACATGGAATCTTTGTCTAGCCTCTTTGCCCAACTGGGATCACTGCACTGGGCAGCTGCAATGTTAAACAATTGCTGATGGATTTTTTTTGTTTTTAACAAATTCCTTCAGATAAAACTTTTGTCACTGGGCAAGCTCTGAGTCAGGTCTAATATAGACCAACTTTGTGAATGAGACCTTTCCAAAAAGTGTCCAAATAGTGTTGATTTTCGGGAGATGGGGCATTTGGGAGCTTCAAGCTCATTCTAACTCCCACTCACCCTGTTACTGCTATTTTTTATGGCTGCCATGATTGTGAGGATTCTGGTTTTCAGGTCTTTCATGGATTTAGGAAGAGGGAATAGAGCAAGTGCAATCCTCACAAAACTCACTGTTGTTTATAACATTAAGCTATTTTTCTCGATTAAAGCTTCTCAAAGTGTTGCAGACATTTAGATAATTTCCACAGCTCCCAAATAGTTGATTTTGAAAATATTTTATACTTTGTTTATTGCTTTTATGCAGTGGATCTTTGGAGTTCCTTACTCTACTGTTCTGGAAGTGCTTTCTCTATAGTATTCATATACCTTTTCTGTTTGTTTTAAATTATTTTTAAGAATTATATATTAATTTAGTTACTTACTCTTCATTTCACCTTTAGTTCCTTGTATTTATCTCCTATTTTTCTGGCATATTCAGCTCACTTAGTCGAATAAGCATAGCTGCTTCATTAACTAAGGTTCAGTGGTTCTTGGAATCTATACATATTTCCACTGTGAAAGTCATAATAGCTTTTTAGTTTCTTATTCTTTACATTAATCATTGAGCTCATACCAGCTATCCTTACCTTTCCCAGTAATACCCCAAATGGAATGGTGTTCTTGGGAGCAAGACAAACTCCCAATTGTCTTAAATTCACAATTTTTTGACTTCTCTATTAGCAGTTGCACTTTGTTATGTAAGCCACATTTCATATATATGCTTTACAATTCACACTGCAGGGAGAACTTTATTATTTTTCCATTTCCATGGAAATGGCCATCACCACTAATTTACAAAGGAAAATACTCTCCAGCCTTATTTATTATTGATACAAGTTAATAAGGAGTAAACTAATTTTTGAACAAATAGACAAAGGATCATGTGACGTCATTATCTTGAAGTAAAGTACAAATAATGTACAGTGTTTGTTATAAACAATAGGCTTTTTTGCACCTTTTCCTTAAATTGACCATTATAGAGGTTACAGACCTTTCCGTTATTTTCCAATATTGCCTAAAATAAACATCCCCCGTCCTTCTTGTCTTCCCTCTCTCTCTTTTGTCTCAGCATTCTTTATTTTCCTAATAATATTTTAACCTAGTTCTAAGTCACTGATTTCAATAGCTGCAGTGCCGCTTTATTCCACAAGAGGGCACTCAAATGGCTTTCTTTTTATGATAGTCTACTTGGCCACGTTTTCAAATTGTTTATTTTCCATAGTGGACTTTAAGGACAGATTTATCCCAGAGTCCTCCTCTAAAACCAGGATGATACATATATACATATAACTGTAGTTAATTTCTTAGAAACATTGAAGATTTATATGTTCTAGAAATCAGAAGGTAAAAAGGAAGAGACTGAGATAGACCAGTATTTTATCCATGACAATTCCATCTGCTTTCTCAAGGAAGGCTTTAGACAGCTAACAGACATGACTCCTGAAAAGAAGATGAAGCACATGGAATATCTATATGCCCTATTTGATCACTTCCAAACTAAATGAAGCAAGTGAAAGCTTTTTAAAAATAAAGCTTAGGCTGAGGTGGTGGCTCATGCCCAATCCAGGATTTTGAGGGATCAAGGCATGAAGATCACTTGAGACCAGGAGCTTGAGACCAGACTGGGCAACATAGTGAGATCCAATCTCTATTAAATATCATCATCATTAAATTAGATAAAAATAAAATTGAAAAAATAAATTCAAATAGGTCAATGCTTGAGATGACTATACAGAGATTATAAAAAACAGTACCTGAGTTTTGTTGAATAACAGGTAGAGAACATATTAAGGAAAAATTTGATTTGCTAGAATTAAGATGGCAGAAAAAAATGGAAACACTGTTTTTATTATTTAAAATATTACAGTGTAGTGCTATTACTAAAAGTATATGAGCAAATGTTAATCTATCTAGAGATGATTAAAATCATTTTATTTTTCTATAAATTTAGCCTCATGTGAGGGGTAAGAAATGGAGGAGGGAGGTGAGTATTGAAAGGGTGAGACATACACGTTTCAGTCATCTTGGAAACTGTATGCATTTTTCTGAGTTTACAGGAATTTTCCTGGCCTTCCTGTTAAGACAGCAAAGCACATTACAAATGTCAAATTAGGCAATATTCTAATTTGAAGATAACCAGGATTGATTATAGAAGAAGAATGCCTTTGTTTTTGAGGAAATATTGCAGAGTAGAGGGAAACTCTGTGTGTTACAGCACAGAATTGCCTTCATAGCTTTTATATTATACCCAAAGAATTCTGATGGCAGCCACTGTCCCTTAATTTTGAGTGGATTCTGGTAATACTAGAATCTACAACTATTTGACAACTCTGTAACTACCAGGAGCAAAAGCCATATCATAACGTCCGCAAGATCATCCTGCAAAGCAAATGTAATTTTAAAATTCTGCTTATTAGATGTAATTTTGGGTGTCTTTTCATCTGATGCCTTTATTTTGGTCATAGCCATTGGATGGTAGCTTTCTAAAATGATTATTTTAATCACTATCATTGGTGCCCCTTGAGCACCCAGCTAGTATTTTAATAAAGAAGATTATTTTCCTAAATAGAGACAATGAGTGAAAGATGAAAATTGTCTGTGGCCAAGTGAGTTAGAAATCACTGTCATTTGATAGATTGCCTTTGGAAATTTTATTTTCATAAGTCTTTTTTTTTTAAAACTTAATATCCAGTTTGGGGCGATGGAATTGATAGTTTTAATTACACTATTAAAGGCTACTTAAATGTCTTTATATAAATTTCTAAACAGGGAAAAAATAAGAAACATTTGACGGCTTTGTGAATAATATTGACTTATACTTTTTTGAATATGTAGGAAAAAGTGATGAAAGAATACATATTTGTTTCACTGCATATTTTTTTTACTAAGTTTCCTAAAGACCTGTTCCACATCTGCTATTTTTCAATCATCTGTGCTGCCATTGAGTTTTCCTAGCAGCATCTGGAGGGATAGGGAGAATCAAAATGGTCTCCTTGGTAGCTGATCATCCTGCTATTGCGGGTTGGCAGATTCTGTACATCAAGCCAAAACACAAAAACCAATTATGAAGTCTGCAGATATTTTATCTCCAGCTGTTTGAAACACATATGGCATTTATTCCATTCAGGATGCAGCTTACTTCATAGTACGACACTTGGTTTGTTTGACAAATATCTATACCTAGATGCCATGTTTGACACATATCTAGACCTAAGAGCATATTTTCAGTTCTTTACATCTTTGGAGGCATTTTTAAAATACATTCACCATTTCTGAAATTAACTAACAAAAGACCAAAATAGCTTCAAAGACATCTGTGTCTGTGTGCATGTGAAAGTGTATGTGTGTGTCTGAAGTAATTAGAATTTAGTAAAAACAATATTATTCCACCGTTACTTTTTGTTTCTTTTTAATGTCTTTCATGCTTCCCTCAAAAAAATTTATAAATGCCACTCAAGAATAAGTGGAGTTTTAATATTACCTCATTGCCCGCAAGGTCCAGAATAACTTAAGAGAGAGGAAATTAATCTTTGAGGTTAAGTTTACTTCCCATTTGATGTCACTGTTGTGCTATAAGAACAAAATTAACGGGGGTGGGAAGAAGTTGCTGAGGGCTATGGGAATAAGCTACTGGGGAACAAGGTTAATTTTAATGTTAAAGGTCATCAGCTTTAGAAACCTCATCAAAATCTAAATTGACAGCCTTTATAGTATAGCAGTTCTTTTATAGGAAGTCAAGCTTCATGTCTAACTACCTCTCATTAAAATTCAGAACTTGACACTTGTCAAACATGAGATGATTTTTTTTTTCTTTTTACTTTTCAAATAAAAGAAGCTATGTTAAGGTGCTTGCTAATCTAGAGATCTAAAGCACCTCCTATCATTTGAAATGAAAACATATGCATACTCAATTTCCAGATGACGAAAATCAATTCAGCCATGCATAATCAACTGAACCCTGTCCCTCCAGTTAATTTCTCAGTTCTTTGTGTTTACAGGAAGCCATTCTTTTCAAGGGCAAATTTAATAAGGACAGTTTAGGAGGTTATAGGAAAGTGGTGTGTGAAATGGAACATGTGAAGTGATTTCAATTTAGATCTGTATTTAGCTGGGTCTGTGATTACCAGAGGTACCAGAGGCAGCCCCTCTTACAAAACACACATAGGCACTTGGTTTCCAGTGCTCTAGCCATAATTTTTATTAAGAATGCATACTATGTATTTGCTTATTGTAAGGTTAAGTAGCCAACTTATTCTTCAATAACACAAAATTCACCATTGAAAAGAAACAACTTGAAAGCATGTGTTTGAAAAAATGATTATCTTTAGATTGGATATCTGCATTAGCTTGAATCTTGAAATGTATGTAAACCTTCAGTTGAATCAAGATAGAGGCATATGTCAGAGCTGAAAGGACATTGTTTTTTATTATAGTTGGTTTAGATCTCTTATATGCCTTTATATGAGAACTCCAGAGTGCCTTGGGAAAGTACAGAAGGTTAGACCATAGATTCAGGAAAATCCCTTCACTCACTGAGGACTCAAATATAATCAATACTAATGTACTAGCAATAATTATAAAGTATAGGAAAACACTCTTTCCATAGCATTTCATCCTCTATTTGCTGCAAATTAAATTAGGGACATATGCTTCTAATATTAAACTACTTTTGTAAAGTGCTTTCCTCTTTGACACACTATTTAGAGTTTCTTAAAGTGACAGTTTAACTGTTTTGAAATATAATTTTTTGCTATTACATTCAGCTCACTAAGCTATCAAAATGCATCTTTCTCAACCATGTTTGCTATGACATACTAGAATATCAGTCCCAAGAGGAACATCAATAAATTCCTCTTCCAGAATAGCAAGTATTAAAAGACTCAGCAGTGGAGGAGTGAAAAATCCATACAGGCAAGTTCATAACGGTAAGATCCTATACTTAAAGTGTCAGAGGCATTTAAACCAGAGTGACTCCATCTTGTGTAGCAGCTAGGTAAAATAAGGCTAAGACCTGCTAGGCTGCATTCCCAGGAGGCTGGTATTCTAAGTCACAAAATAAAATAAGAGGTCAGCACAAGATACAGGTCACAAAGACCTTGATGATAAAACAGGATGCAGTAAAGAAGCTGGCCAAAGTGCACCAAAAATTCAGGATGGTGATGAAAGTGACCTCTGGTCTGCCTCAGTGCTCATTCTATGCTAATAATAATACATTAGCATGCTAAAAACACTCCCACCAGTGCCATGACAGTTTACAAATGCCATGCCAACATCAGGAATTTACCCTATATGGTCTAAAAAGGGGAGGAACCCTCAGTTCTGGGAATTACCCACCCCTTTCCCTGAAATACTCAGAAATAATCCACCCCTTGATTTAGCATATAATCAAGAAATAACTATAAAAATAGCCAACCAGAAGCCCTTGGGGATGCTCTGCCTATGGAGTAGCCATTCTTTTCCTCTCCTCTTTTCTTAATGAACTTGCTTTCACTTCACTTGATGGACTTGCCCCAAATTCTCCTTTGTGCGAGATGCAAGAACCCTGTCTTGGGGTCAGGATCAGCGCCCGTTTCTGATAACAAAAGGAAGATCCTGTCCTGTAAAGCCTAAAATAAATAAATAGATATTTAAAATAAAAACCTGTAGAATCAAGACTCTTTGCCAGGATTTGGCAACTTTTCTGGGGTGACTGGCTTCTTAGATCCCAGATCATTGCACAGGGAGAAGGTTGTGGAAGGAAAAGTCAGGCAACAAAATCGAAAATAATATTCTCAGACTTTAACATGCACACAAATCCCCGAAGGTCTTGTAACACAGGTTCTGATTGAGTCGATTAAGGGTGGGGTGGACTGTGATTATGTATTTCTATTAAGCTTCCAGATGCTGCTGGTGCCATTAGTCCATGGACAACCCTGGGTAGCCAAACTCTAAGGTAAGGAGTTTCCAAAGAGAATCAGTGTGGCATGCCAGGTGTCACTAATGTGGGCCTCCATAGCAACTCTTTCAGCACTGACTGAGTGGTTAAGTTAAATACTAAAAGCTGAAAGAGCCAGTGCGCCTATACAGAGGCTGGAATGTAACAAAGACCCACCAAGAGTTTTGGCTAGGTCTTTCATGGACCTTGAAGCAGGACAAGATAGCAAATGAATACTTAATAGGAACCATTGAGGGTTAAAGAAGTTTTATTAAGGGTCTGAAGAAACTCCCCAGGCCTCCACAAACAAGATTATTGGGGGTCTGGAGGAACTCCCCAAACCTCCGTGATTTAGCTGGAGACAAGATAAGGGTAATCACCCCAGCACCTGGACCCAGTTAGATTAAGTACATTTATGGAGGCCCCAGAGGAAGATCTTCAGGACTCAGATCTTAGTTATAGATGAAAAGAGGTTAATCATATGTCTTTAGATGAATGCACACTTACACATAGACATATAGCTTAGAAGGTATATAAGCTCTGGAAAACATTGTAATTTTGAGTTGATCTGGCGATATTTTCCAGACCTTCTCCCTGTACCCAGTTACAGAAATAAAAACTCTCTTCCCCTGCAGTTCATCTACATCTAATTATTGGGCAGTGAGAATAAGCAGGTTGACCTTCAGTTTGGTCCGGGAACAAGAGGACTGTGGAAGGCCTGGCTACGTCATAATCATCTGGGTAACACAGAAAAATACAGATGCCTGGGCCCTATGCCACGTGGTCCAAGTTAGCAGATCTTGATAAAGCTCTATTTTTTTTTAAAGAAAACATTTCCTAGAAGACTCATAGCAAACTAGGTTTGAGGACTAAAGTGATATTTTCTCCATTTCCCAGCTGGTGAATGAGATAATAGCTAACCTGTCTATAATTATGTGATGTTAATTAACCCTTCAAAATGGGGAATGGGAATAGAGGAGGATTAGTATCACTATAAATTCACATCTGTTATCCTCTATACCTTTGACATTTACCATTTTAGCGCCTGGTCTCGATGGAGGAATAGATTCTACATACTATCAGAAAGGAAGATTTTTTTTTTAAATAAGCCTAACCTCTCAATTTAGAAATTGATTAACATGAATAGAACACAATGTATTCTAGATACTTTAAGTTCATGTTCTCATTAAATACTCATATCGCTCCTGAGAGGTAAGCAGTGTTATCTTTTTACAGTTAAGAAATGAAAAAGAAGGAACTCAGTTCCATAACTCAGTTGCATAAGGTCATAATGCCAAGGCGTGAGAGAATTGGATGCAAACACAGGCCTCTCTAACATCAGTCTCATACTTGTGACCTGAGATCCTTGCAAGCTGCAAGATATAAGTGAGCCATAATTGGACAAAATCTTAATCAGTTTTGTGAAACTTTGGAAATTGTCCTTGTGTGCTATTTTTGGCACTTTATGGTATAATCTTTAGAAATTATTCACATGCTGGCATAAATCTGGACATAAAATGGTTAAAGAGAAGTAGGCTCAGGGCTGTCTCAACTTATCTGTGGTGGTGGTGATAATACTAGAGATGTTTCGCAGGGGTCATGTGGTGGCTGGATATCTTCATCCCCTGACTACAAAAGTCATGAATCTTTACAATGTTGAAGCATGGAAAAGAATCAGTGTAGCAGAGTGGTCACAGCATAAAGCAGGACATTTAAAGTTAGACCATTCTGACATCGACGTGTGAATCTGCAAGCATTTTGAAGCATATACTCCATGAGCAATCCTCTACATAAATCAGGTAAAAAAGTCTTGGTACCCAATGATCTTTTAACATTACCATGTATATTGATTAATAATCTTTTGCAAATCTAGGTAAGAATCAAGATTGTCTTGGGACACAGAAATGGATCCAGTGGGCCAGATGTTCATCTAGTGAATGGCTCTCATGGCTCTTTGACTTGAGGTGAGAGAACAAAAAGCAACTTTATTTATTCACTGAGAGCAGTGTAGAACCACTACCAACCAAAAGCAAAACCATATTTTCCTTTTACTATCCCAGATCATGCTCTCATTCTAAACTTAACTCAAAGTAGTATAACTTAGTGGATTTTGGAGCCAAAATGCTTGGCTTTGAGTCCCTGCTCTGCCCCTTCCTAATAACTGTGTGACCTGAAAAAGTGACTTAGCCTTAGCTTCTTCATTTGTAAAATGCAAATGAAGCAGTAGACTGAATTGGGCTGTTGTAAAAATCGAATGAGTTAATATCTTGTAAAGTACTGAGAATAGTGCCTGGCTCACAGTAAGTAGTATTTGAATATTAGACATGATGAGTGTAAACTATGTGAAGATTCTAGCACTGTGGAGCACATAAGGATTGTTCCTACCCCAAGAGATGTTTATAATCTTGTAGAAAATAACTGATATTCTCTCCCTAGCGTCATGATTTATGATTTACCAACCTGATTGTCTCTTTCATGGTATATCATGATTTACCAACCTGAAAGTCACTTTCCTTTTGGAAATGAGAATTTAGAAAATAATAATAGTGAGCATGTGCATTTGGTGGTGAAAGAGTTCAGTATTTTGTTATCCGGCTATCTGCTGTGGTTAATAGAAAAAAGCAGGGAGGTGGCAAAGGATGGGGGCAGACTCAGAATCATGTTTTGGAAAAGCTCTGAGTCCTATCAAGTTGCCAAGAAAATAATTAAGCATGGAAGTGAATTATTCAACCCTGATGTATTATCGGTCCTTGCTGTCAGAGCTAACGCAATGTTTCTATCTAATTTGTTTAGCACAGGCATTTTTGCTTTAATGCATACCTGCCCTGTAGGCTAGCTTAACAGTTGTCTCTCTCAAGAACACCCTGAAAAGAATTCGATTTTTACATTGACCTCTTCCTAGAGGCCTTGGAAAGGCTCAAGAGTCTCATTGGAGAATAGAAACACAGACAGTTGTCCACTTCAAAGGACTTGTGGAGATTAATCCCCTACTACCTTTGGAAATATCTTTTAATATTAAATGTTTTCTCAAAATCAATATCATTAATACACATCCCAGAAATACTCCCTAAACCTTATGACTTACAACCACTTCATTATAAAAATCATGACCCTCTAATACGCATAGACCAGACAACATATTTACCCATATCCAAAACACAAAGATCTCCACCATAGAGTTCATCAATTTATGGGGTATGTCCTGCAAAATCAGGGGAAAATGGGAACTTTAAAAGTTATTTAAAATCAACCAGCATTGCAGTTAATTGTAAAGCACTGTGTTCTGATGTTTTACATATGATGGTGAATAATGAATAATATTGTAATCAAAGCTTTAAGAAGTTTAACCTAGTTTGTGAATTTAGATATCAAAAGTTTAGATTTTTCACAATAGAAATGTTGAATCAGTAGTATTCAAACATTTTTCTTCTTTAGAACTATTTCTCAAATAAAATCTTAAGAGAAAGCCTAATATGTAAAAGAGATACATTTACAGTGATTCTGATTGGAGCAGTAGGGGGTGAAACTCTGTCTGATTTCCACCTGCCAACTTCCTTCATTTGAAAAACCTCCAAAAAGCACAGTTTGAAAACCACTGATTTCATTAACAATTCAAGACACCACGGAAGAAATGCTGTGAAACTGTAGCACATTTCAGCAAACACTATGATTGCCTTCCCAGAATCTTCTCTGCCATCTTCCACCTTTCTAACAGTGCAGTCGTCAGGTCTTTCCTCCTCCAGGTGGTCATGGGCCTCAGGAGAGGCTGCTTTGTCTCCAGAACAGACAAGTGGATCCTGATTGGACTAAACCGTAGATCCTCAAATTCTTTATCCCAGGACCCCTCGGCACTCACAAAAACTGAGGACTCCCCAAACAGCTTTTAGATTATTATATCTAATACTTAACCTTTGAAATGAAGACAGAAATGTTGAAAATATTCACTAAATGTTTAATAACAAACGTAAGGCCATTATTATTACTTTAACATAAATAACATCTTATAAAAAACTGACATTTTTCCAAAACACATACAATTAGTTTTAAAAGTGGCATTGTTTTTCTCTTCTTTTTAACTTCCATTTTAAGTTCAGTAGTATATGGGCGGGTTTGTTACTTAGGCAAACTTATGTCATGGGGATGTGTTATACAGATTACCTCATAACCCAGGTATTAAGCCTAGTTCCCATTAGTTATTTTTCCCGATCCTCTTCCTCTACCTACCCTCTACCTTTCGATAAACCCCAGTGGGTGTTGTTCCCTCTATGTGTCCATGTGTTCTCATCATTAAGCTCCCCCTTATAAGTGAGAACATGCAGTATTTGGCTTTTTGGTTCCTATGTTAGTTTGCTGAGGATAATGGCCTCCAGCTCCATCCATGTCTCTACAAAGGAGATGATCTCATTCTTTTTAATAGCCACGTAGTATTCCATGGTATATATGTACCCCATTTTCTTTAGCCAGTCTGTCATTGATGAGCATTTAGATTAATTCTGTGTCTTTTGCTATTGTTAATAGTGCAATGAACATACACATGCATGTGTCTTTACAACAGAATGATTTCTATTCCCTTGGATATATACCCAGTAATTGGATCACTGGGTTGAATGGTATTTCCGTCATTAGGTCTTTGAGGAATCACCACACTGAATTCCAAAATGGTTGAACTAATTTACACTCGCGCCAACAGTGTAGAAGCATTCCTTTTTCTCCACAACCTTGATAGCATCTGTTATTTTTTGACTTTTTAATAATTGCCATTGTTAGTAGTATGAGATGGCATCTCATTGTGGTTTTGATTTGCATTTCTCTAATGATCAGTGATGTTGAGGGTTTTTTTTTTCACATTTATTGGTCACATGCATGTCTTCTTTTGAAAAGTGTCTGTTCATGTCCTTTGCCCACCAAAAAAGTGGCATTGTTTTCTATTTTTGCAAATCTCTTTAGTGTCAGCCTTAAGAGAGGATAGCTAGATTCTTATATCTACCTTGCATTCAATCTGTAGTATTATGTAGTTTGGGTTGAAGAATATGAAAAAAAAACCCTCAAAACTGTGGCCTATACAGTTATGTTATTGGAGAAGGAGAAGTTGTTTAATAGCTTTTTAATATAATGATAATATTCTTATCTGAGAGAACACCAAAATTTAACCAGTGACCATTTCTTAACAATAATGTTGTGAAATTAACAAACATCTTGATGCACATTTCAGTCTTGGTTACATTAAAATCTCTTCTACTATATTGGATGTTTTACCTGCGCATAATTTCGTAACAATAGGCATTCATCATTTGGAAAATACTGGCTCAATGAGTTATGTAGATCTTCCAAATGTTGACATATTTCATTTACAACATGAAAAGAAATCACATTCATTAATGTCATCGTCAATCTCATTAGAAAAGTCTGTTAGTATTGGGAAGCTGTCCAGCTCATGGTGGCAGAAGAAAAGCTTTCCCAAATTCCAATTTTTGCTTGAAAGCTCATATTTCATCATTGTCAAAAACAGTGTCGGTTGTTTGCCTCAAAGGCATGGGTTCACTTTGCTCATTTTTGAGAAAATGTCTGCCAAATACTTAAGTCTGAATAACATAATTTGTCCATCAGTTTTCTCTTCAAGGAAAAATAATGATCTATGAAAATAGTAGATGATTCAGGTTGTAACGCAAACAATTGCACAAGGACCCTCGTAAACATAACCACCCACACTTGGGTCTGCAACAGACGTGTTTTAGATATACTTTCTATTTTTTCACTTAAAATAATAAAAAGACATATTCAAGGGACAAAGCTTAATAAATTAATAATTTTTAGCGCTTTATCAGGTCTTTTCTAATAAAGCAAACTTTTAAATTATTTGCCTGATTTAATTTAAAAAATAAATATGTGGTAGTGAAGAACACAGTGACTGCTTGTGCAAATTGGTGTCGTTTTTATCGGTACTAAGTTGCAAACCATTTACTCACCATTGACTTTGCACTATCAGTGAAAATCTCAACAAAGCAAAAAGGGCAAATCACACCATGGTATTACTAGAATAATACTTTTGATTTTGCCAAGACCCTGAATGGTTTCGATGACACCCAGGTATCTGCAGACCACACACTGTGAATGTCTGGTCGAAGCTAGTTGTGAATATCCCATTCATAGGCCAGTCAGTAAATAGTGTAAGATTCAACTCTGACCAGTGAGCTATAAAGGACATATGCTATAGATAAAGTTCTCTTTTCTCTTCCTCTCCCTCCTCTCACTCTCCCTCTCAAGTGGAACTCAGTGTCTGTTGTTTTCTTGTTTGTGTTCCTAAGTTCTTATCCTTTGGCTTCCACTTATAAGTGAGAATCTGTGGTATCTGGTTTCCTGTTCCTGTGTCCATTTGCTAAGGATGATACCCTCCAGCTCCATCCATGTTCCCACAGAAGACATTGTCTTGTTCTTTTTAATGGCTGCATAGTAAATAATACATTTTTTAACTGAGCGTATTTGAAAAAATTAATTACTCCTGTATTTAATATATGTAAACTAACACTACAGGCTTCTAAGCTGAATATTATATTTTCTATGCCTTCTTTCCTTCTGATGTATAATTATACATTTTTTTGTTTTATTATTTTTTTATCTGTAAAATAAGTGAATTGTTCCAGCTTAAGAATCCTTTGTATGTCACTAATAAGCTAGCTGAAAGCTAATTTTCATTTCCAGATTTGAGTTTTCCTACAAAAATCTAACAAATTAGCCTGTATTAAGATAAAATTAGGTGATCAAAGCATGAGGGTGTTATCTACACAAGACATCTGATGAACACAGCCACAGATAAATCTTTATATTAGCCTTAATCCTTTCTAGGGAGATTAACCACAGTGTTAATCAAGGTACTTACAAAGTGTTAAGCTCCAAACTCACCTCTTAATGTTCTGAAAGCAAGGGAAGTAAGCTAAAATTTACACAGAATTTACCACGTGTAGGAGCTCTTTGTAGTCTACCTGATTCCCCAGAATTACCCTAAAAGGCCAGTGAAGTCTCCGACAGAAACTCTTCGATGTAGGCCACACAGTAAAGGTATATACTTCTGTATAAAATAGTAAAATAATTTTGAAAAAACGAGGACAGGGAAACTGAAGAATCAGAGAAGCTCAGGAGAGACTGCTAGGCCTTCTGGTCCACCAAAATTGTCCTGTTTGGTTCTGTTTCATTCTTAAACTCATCTGTTTCGTATGATAACATATTTTTAATGACCTCAGTGTTAAAACAGAACATCTCCTCTGCTCCCCCCGCAAAAATTCTTTTTATTTGTATTTTGGTCAGAGAAAAACCCCCAAATGACACTAATAACCCGGGAATAATTATTTTCCATGGATAGAACATGTTTTTTTAAAAAAAGCCTTTGATTCTCTTTCGAAGGAACAAAACACAATCCCCCTGAAAATGTCACGTAGCTGTTTTGCTCTTGCATACAGCAAAAAAAAAAAAAAAAAAACCCAAAAAAACAAAAAACAAACAAACAAAACCCTCAGTATTGTTCAAGCAAGTTTTGCCTGAAACTACTTTTGAGCTTAACTATCTATTTAGGCTGTAAAATAAATAGGTCTGCAGTGAAGGAGGAAACCCCCTTGAATTACACTCCAGTCTCTGAAGGTTGTGATGTGCTTGGCTGCGAGTCTCATCCCTCCTTTCTGGGAGGTGGAAACGGTGACGCTGCATGCAGGGCACATGAAGATCTAGGATGAGTTGATGGCACTACTATTTGAAAACTCACTTCTTACATTTAATTCCTGCTTTTTTTGATCTATTTTCAAAATGAGGTCACTTCTCCCAAAAGAGTATAAAGTAACCCCTGTCAAAGCACACAAACTTCCTTTGTATCTGAGGTCTTCCTTTATACTTGGATACCTTCCTCCCTTCTTCACGTCAGTGTGGTTCTCTATTAATCCTGCCTACCATGAAACTAGTCTTTCCACTTGTCTTCACAGTATCGGCATAGTTATCTTTCAGTCACATCAATGGACAAATATATTTCACTACAGGAAGATGTTTGGCTATTTCAATGTGGTAATCAAAGTAAACGCCACGTGGCTCCTCCTTTATTCCAGCCTTGCCCATTAGAATGGTTCCTCCGCCACATGGGAGGTCTACTCTTCACCTACTGTTGTTGAATAAACCCTGTGTTCTCTCACTTCTAAGCCAGAAGGCTGTTTTTTGCATATCTGCCTGTTCTGCAAAGACCAACTCAAATTCCGCCTCTGCTGAGAAGCTTCATCCCAGCCATCCCAAGGGCGCATAGATCTCTCTTTCCCATAATAATATGCTACATTGTTTATCTCTCTGATTTAGTATTTATCACAGTCTTCCTTGGGACTGAGTTATTTATGAGTGCTTCTCCCTTGCTGAAGTATAAGAGGTCAAGGACCATGTATAATTTATACAGTCAAACCCCCAAATGCCCAGCATAATCCTCTGCATATAGCATCCACAAACAAGTGTTTGTTGAAACAAACTGCATTGAATTTAGAATACTTTTAAATTCGAATTGTTCTTATGTTCAACCTCAAGAACAACGTAAATAATTTAAATTATTTATTAATAATAATAATAATTACATTATTATTATATATTATACATTGTATATAATGTTATACATATTATAATATATGTATATAATGTATAATGTTATACATATTATACATTATTATACATATTATACATATTATACAT